>JAJOOF010024611.1:0-40870 GCA_029582545.1 Solanum lignicaule | reverse complement strand
GATACATTCTATAAAGAAGAAGCAACTTGAATGGAGGATTACCAGAAATGCATTTGTGCAGACTTTTAGTTAGAGTCTGAACACTAGTATAACATTCAGATTTTACCTTTTGGTATTACTTAGAAAATAAGGAGCATTGACCTTGTCTAGAATATTCGGTAGTACCATAAGCTATCAGTTTACATTATTCATTTATTTTTTTTGCAGAAAATGTCTGAAATAAATACCAAGAATCGAAAAAAGCTGATGGAACCCACACACCGCTGGCAAAAAGAGTTTTGCTTTAGTCCATAACAAATTGGTGTGTTATCTTACTTTTATTGATTCTTGACCTGTTATTTAAGCAATTTTTGATATTTAATTATCTTTGTGTGACTAGGAAAAAGAAAAGGAAACTGTATCAGCTAAGGAGATCTTCATGGTCACAAGAACAAGGAAACCTGGGCATTTGTACAGGACCTCGACTGAAAACACAACTAGTAAAATTGTATGAATGTTGTCTATTTAAGAGTATTTATTGAGATCAATTATGTGTTCTAAATTTTAATTTACATGGGTACTTGTTGGATATGCTTTGTTAGGCTGAAATGGAAGCGATTGAAACACAAATGGACACAAATGATTGATGCATTTTCAGCCGTCATGGGTCCTGAACATTCGGGACGTCTAATACTATATGGAGTGGGGGTTACAAAGACTACATTGAAAAGAAAAGCTGGAAACTCTGACCATTCTTTAAATGCCACAGATGATGTAGTGCAACAAATGCAAGAAAGAATGCAAAAAATGGAGAAACAAATGGAGGAAGAAAAGAAAACTATGCGACAAGAAGTTATAACTGATGTAATTGCACAACTTCAGAATGCAGGATTAATTGATCGTAACATACTGGTTGCATTGTTCGTTCCTCCTCCAAGAGAAACTAGTACTTCTGCACAAGCGGCTGATCAAGGTTAGATTCACTAATTTTCTTTTTCAACTTCTTCTTTTTTGTCTTCATCGTTCATAACAAGTGAGTTTAAATAGTCTATTTTCTTTAAGTTTTACAATGTCAAGTTACCACAAAATGGTGTGAAATTTATTGCTATGTAGTAGGATATAAGGAAATAATTAATTAATTTTATGAATTTGATTTTTGTGAAACTTGATGGAAGAAAGTTGAGATCTACGCAATAATGACTTGAGTGTAATGGTCAATTTTTTTCTTATATTTGTGGTGTTGATCTTACGTTTGACATCCCTATATATAGGCTCTTGTTGGTTAAGTACTTCATGATATTAGTGATTTAATGGTTACCTTATTCGATGTTACTACTTATTCACCTAGGAGTCCTCTACGAGGATGGTAGAATATCTTCTTGTAGTTAACTATTGTATGTGTTGCACCTTGTAGAGCCTATTCAGCATGTTATTTCCTTCAAGAAATAGTTAAATTCGTTGAGTACAAGTTGACTATTCAAATGACAATTTGCAAAAGAACAACGATTGTGAATGCATGACTATCAACTTTCACATCTTCCACTATGGTAACTTAGTGTAAGCATTGCTAAACTGCTTTGTGTTTTATTGTAGGTGATGTAATTGAAAGAGATGAAAGCAGTACTGAAGACTTGACCTAGGAGTTGACTGGATTGATGTTAATTAACTTTAATCATCTAGGTTCTACAAATATTTTGATTTTGATGAAGATTGAAAACTATGGTGTGTTTCACCCTTTTTGAATAGTCAAAAAATATTTGTATATTTTGCTATTATTGATATTACTAACCTCTTTGATCTCTGATTGAAATCTTGGTAATGAATAGTTTCTTTTCATGATCGAATTGTGTATTTTATGTTCTATTTTATTGTTGTAATAGCTTTATAATATTAGTGGAAGTAGATCAATAGTATTTGTAGCAAAAGCCTAATAATAAATGTAGCAATAACTTAATAGTAACTGTGGCAATAGGCAAAGAATGGTTGCATTATCATATAATAACCGTAGCAATAGCCCTAGAGTAATAGTCGTAGTAGTTTAGAACTGTGGCATTATAATATTAAAACCGTTGCAATTGACTAAAATGGTGAGAAAATTGTAGCCATAGCATGAAAATAATTGTTGCATAAACATTTACTGCAACAGTTAAACACCGTCCCAATAGATTATTGACCGTCGGCAAATACTTAAAGTGTAAACCGACGGAATAGGGGATGCTATTGCTACGATTGTTTGAACCATCACAATTAATCGTTGCAATAAACCTATTGCTACGCGATCTGTTGTAGCGGTTGCCTAAACCTTGGTGTTAGAGGTACTGCAACGGTGTAGCAGCCTATTGCCACGGTAACTGAACTGTTGCACTAGATCAAATTTCTAGTAGTGATATTTTCGTTCACGAAGACCACAACTTCCGTATTGGCTTGGACCGTCATGAGCTAATACTTGAAAGGTCGTCCTAAAATCCGCATTAGTCACTTTCTCGGCCAAAGGGTCAACCGGAGCTTGAGAAGCTTGAGGAGGAGCTCATTGACCAACATTTCTCTCTCATTCCTTCTAGCAAAAGTTCTTTGAGTAGTCATATCTTTGTGACCATCGGGTAAGGATTATGAGAGAGACCTTATAGAGTTAAACTCTATTGAACGACTTAGAGTAATGAAGAAGTGAAGGTTCCTAAACATATTGTACCCTCTTATTCATAAATGTGGAGCGCTTAACACCATTGAACAAGTATTTTCTCCTAACATAGATATGGAATTTTTGATGACTTCGCGTTATTTTCAACCTTTCTTGAATGATCTTCACTTTCTCCATAACTTGATGAACCAAGTCCGGTCCTATCAATCTAGCTTCACCAATATCAAACCATCACATAAGAGATGTACATTTTCTCCCATAGAGAGCCCCGTAAGGAGCCATCTGGATGCTAGAGTGATAATTGTTGTTGTAAGAAAACTCAATAAGAGGTAAGTCATCATCCCAAATACCATTGAAATCGATCACACAAGCCCTCAACATATCCTCTAAATTATGAATCGTGCGCTCTGCTTGATCAATAGTCTTAGGATGGAAAGAACTACTAAGGTTCATTATTAAACCCAAACCTTTCTAGAAAGTCGTCCAGAATTGTATGATGAATTGCGCACCTCTATCTGAAATGATGAAGTCTAACTACCTCTTGAATATATAATTTTTCATAATTTTCTACTGAATAGATTGTCTTTACCGATAAAAAGTGGGCTGATTTAGTCATCCAATCTACATTCACCCAAATCGAATCATGTTGTCTGTGAGACCGCAGTAAAGCAGTAATGAAATCTGTATTGATCATCTCTCACTCCCATTCTGGAAAATCTATGTTCTGAGCCATTCCACTCGACCTCTGGTGTTGTACTTTGATTTGTTGGAAATTCGCGCACTTAGCAACTAATTCTGCAATGCACCTCTTCGTACTACTCCACCAATAAAATTATCTCAAGTCAAGATACATCTCTATAGAGCCCGAATGGATACAGTATCTAAAGCTATGAGATTCCTCTATTATCTTCTCTCGGAGTTCATCCATTCTTAGTACACACAATCTACCTTGATACCTCAATACACCATCTCCCCCTTGTTCAAAAACAATCATTTTCTGCTTATGAACACTTGCCTTCAATTTAATCAAAGTAGGGTCTTGGTCTTGTTTCTCTTTCACTTCGGACACTGGTGATGATTCAACCCCATTCATCAGCACTACTCCGCCTTCATTCGAATCTATAAACCGGACTCCCAATCGTGCAAGTCGGTGCACATCTTTGGCTAATTCCTTTATTCCTTCCTCAACATGGGAAGTACTGCTCATAGATAACCTGCTCAAAGAATCAGCAACAACATTACCCTTACCTGGGTGATAGAGAATACTCATGTCATAATCCTTGAGTAACTCCAACCACCTTCTATGTCTGAGATTAAGCTCTTTATGAATGAACACATCCTGAAGACTCTTGTGATCGGTGAACACATTTACATGAACACCATAGAAATAGTGAAGCCATAATTTCAAAGCTAACCTTACATCACAAAACTCTAGATGATGGGTTGGGTAATTCTTTTCATGAATCTTAAGTTATCTCGAAGTACAAGTTATAACCCTTTCATTATGCATCAATACACAACCCAGTCTAACTCTGGACGCATCACAATACACAAGAAAGCCTTATGTACCCTCTGGTAAGGTTAACAGTGGGGCAGTAGTCAACCGCATTTTCAACTATTGATAGCTTTTCTCACAAGCTCCAGACCATTAAAACTTTGTTGTCTTCTGAGTAAAGTTTGTCAACGGGGATGAAATGGATGGAAACCCCTCGAAAAACCTTCTATAATAACCAGCCAATCCCCAGAAACTCTTAACATCAGTTTGAGATGTGGGTCTAGGCCAATTCTGCATTGCCTCAATCTTCTTAGTGTCAACTTGAATCCCATCACTAGAAACAATGTGGCCCAAGAACGCCACAGACTCAAGCCAAACTCACACTTGGAAAATTTGGCATACAACTCTTTATCTCTAAAAGTTTGAAGAACTACTTTGAGATGACAAACATGATCCTTCTACTTTCCTCGAATAAATCAGAATGTCATCAATGAATACGATAACGAACATATCAAGATATGGCTTATACACTCTATTCATAAGATCCATGAACGCTATAGGAGCATTAGTCAAACAAAAAGACATAACCAGAAACTCATAATGACCATAGCAGGTTCTGAATATCGTCTTTGGAATATCACTTTCCTATCTGAGGTCTATCTAGAAAGGCAAGTGGCACCCTGAAGTTGATCGCTCGGAAAAGGGATACTTATTCTTCATAGTAAGCTTGTGTAATTGGCGGTAGTCAATACACACCTAAAAGAATCATCTTTCTTCCTCACAAATAAGACTGAAGCGCCCCAAGGTGAGACACTTGGTCGAATGAAACCTTTATCAATAAGGTCCTTCAACTACTATTTTAACCCTTTCTACTCAGTGGGAGCAATTCTTTATGGTGGAATACTGATAGGTGCAGTATCGTGAAGAATATCTATATCGAAGTATATTTCTCTCTCCTAGGAGGACAGGACTCTAGGAAGATCATCTGGAAATACCTCTAGAAACTCACTCAAATGGAACTGACGGAATAGGTGGTGTCTTAACATTACAGTCCTTAACTTGAACTAAGTGATAGATGCAACCCTTGGAAGCTAAGATTCTATCCTTAAGGTATGAAATAAAATGACCCTTAGGCACTGCTGAATTACTCATCCACTTAATAGCTGGCTCATTAGGAAACTGGAATTTAACTGCTCGAGTCCTACCATCAACTAAGACATAATAAGCATGAAGCCAATCCATACATAGAATAAAATCAAAGTCCACCAAATCTAACACGACAACACGACTAAATCAGCCAAGGTGTCCTAGTGATTGACAGAAATGGTACAATAACGATAAACACTCTAAGCTTGAATAGACTCACCAAAGAGTGTGGAAACATTGAAGGGCTCAAGATGTTGCTCGAGAAGAATATCAAAATTCATAGCAACATATGGACTCACAAAAGATAAACTCACACCTGGATCAAGCAATGAATATACATCAAAAGTAAAGACTTTGATCATACTACTGCCAACATCGGGAGAATTCTCTTGCTCTTGGTGACTAGTAATAGCATACAGACGGTTTGCTCCTTTGTCTGTCCCTAAAGTAGCTCATCTAGGTGCAGCGCTGTCTTAGAGCCCATGAAGAGAATTGGGCTCTATTGCCCCCATTACCACTACTATGCCTATTCTTAGGGTACTCTCTAATGATGTGACCTACCTAACCACACTTGAAGTAACTAGTGGAACCATCTCGACATGCTCCTGGGTTGCTCCTACCACACTTAGCACATGTAGGAGTCTAGTCGGCCCCTAGTGCCACACTACCATGAGACTGAGCAAGTCTACCTTTGATGTTCTCTGAATTCTGATTCTTGCACTCACCTTTGTTCTATGGTGCAGGTGCACTAGCATATGATGGAGCAGGTCCATTTGTCTTTGGTTGAAAAGATGACGGATTCACATTACTCTTTGCTACCCGGACTAATATCTTGTAGTCTTAGCCTTCTTTTTTCGAAACTCATCTCTATCTCTCAGCTTATCTTCCTCAACCTCTTGAACATGGATCATAAGCCTTCATATATCTACGTCCCCTACTAACACAGAAGACTTACCCTATTTGCTTAACAGATGAGACAACCCAGACACATACAAGCTCATCCTGCTCCTTATATCAACAACCATCTCCGGAGCATAGCGGGATAGTTGAGTGAACTTGACGCTGTACTCATGCACACTCATGGATTCCTGCTTATGAATGAAGAATTCTCTTACCTTTGCCTCTGTCAGGTCACGGGGAAATAAACGCCCCACGAAGGCGCTTTCGAACACAACCCAATTCACAATTGGTACTCCTTCAGCTCTACTCTTTTTCCACTGGTCGTACTAGATCCCAGCGACACCCTTCAGCTGGTATGCAACTAGTTCCACACGATTAGCATCTGCAACATGCATCACCTCAAATACTTTCAACAACTCTTCCACAAAGTTTTTCGGATCCTCAATGACACTTCAATTAGTGAAGTCTAGAGGATTCAAAGTATGAAGGGGTTGATTGAAGTCTGAGATCAGCCCAAGACTAAGGCCATGTCCAGACCCAGCGATAGGATAGGAGCCGAGCCATCAATAGTTGTCGGCTGTCAACGGGTCCAACTATCCTTTCACTGGTTGGTCTGCACAATCCGCAATCATGAACCTGACTTTACACTAAAGAAAGGTACGTCTGTATTCACTCTCATTCAAAACAAGAAACATATTTGGAATTGAATGAATTTTTATTAGCCACATCCTATCGAAACCCTCTGTATTGCCCAGCTTGGTTGGTCACATTTGACGAAACATCCGGATCGCATCCCATAACTCAGAATTAGTTACCTCTCGTTGGGGTTGCACTTCTGGTTCATTGGGGACCCCTTGATCTTGAGGATCATCAATTCTCCTAGCGGGAAGACCTCGAACAGGTCTTCATGGAGGCATGATCTTAAAGATACGCGCAATCACGTATTAGAAGAAACATTATAGAGTTGAACTATATCACATGAAAAGAATATGAAAGAAGTGATATAGTTCCTAAATGTCGCAGCCTCCTAATTATAGATGTTGCGCACTTCACAACGATAACTTGGACTCTAAATACATGGCTTCATTGACATCCTAGGACTCTTCGACTCTCTGCTCTGATACCAATTTTGTCACACGCCAAGCCTACACCCTGTACGTGGCCAGCACTCAAGAATCATTTCCGGCCCTAAGCGAACCCTTGACCTTGCTCAACTCTAAGCGGAAAACTTACTGAAAAACAAAAATCTCAAAACAAGCTCAACTCATAAGATATCATAAACAAAACAATTTACTTAGTACTAAAATGAACATAAGTGTTTGACTAAGAGTCTTTAAAATATCCACAAGGAAATGAGAGCGAGACTCTTCAACTACTACTATCTATTTTTAAAGCCTCTAAATGAAAAATACGGAAGTTGGGACAAGACCCGTGAATATCCTAACAAAATTGAAAAGTAAGTGGAATCATTCGGAAGCAAGGAGGCTACCCAAAGCTAGCTCGGACTGCAAGTGGTATCAGCAAAGAGCCAATTAATGACCATGGTTACATATATCTGCATCATGAAAGATGCAGGCCAAATGGCGTCAGTATATGGAATGTACGAGCATGTAAGGGGAACTGTAAAGCACATACATAGGCTTGAATTGTTAAAAAGGATGAACATACTTACCTCATCTCAACTCAACTCAACTCAACTTAATGCAAGGATAGTCAAACTCAGAAGTACTTAACTAAGTTCAATATAAAAGTAACAAATAAGATGCATTATAAAGAAAGATTTTTAAAACAGGAGATAATAACTCAATATATTTAAAATACAATAATAACTCTTTACTCTTATTTGGGAGATTCTCTAAATGACAACAATCACTATAAGCTATGTGATGATACATCGTCTCACCCACACTGCTAGAACTGTCCTATACCTTGCTGGAGAAAAAGACATCCTCAACTAAGTGGATCCACTAAGCTATGCTTAAACATTAATAAGGAATCATCTAAAAATATGGCCCTTTCTATCCACGTTGGCAAACATGGTTTATCAGGAATTTGAGTTGTCTGAAAACAACTGAACATCGGTGCTAAATACTACTCCCAATAATATAACTCATGATCATATGTTTAAAACATTTCCTCATCCTATAACTTCGAGATTATTACTCAAAAGGTTCACTTAAAAGAGATTATACTCAAAAACTCCTCATGATCTCATTTGTAAATCGGTGTTTACTCTAATTTTAAATGTAAAAACATTTACTCTTGGGAATACTTAGTTCCCATATATTCATTTTGAAAACATGAACTCAACTCTGCTCATTCTCATACTCAATTCTTTAAATAAGTTTTAAAAGATTGTAAAAGACTTCTCCACAACGACTCAGAAGAACTTCTCAAAATTTACTCTTAACTTTATCTTGAATTTGAATTAAAAATTCTAGAGCATGATTCATTATATGAAGGATCTCATGATGATTTAATCTGATTTAGAATAGTAAAAATAAGAAAGGGAGTGAAGGTACACTTTAAAAGAACTCAAACATGATAAAAGACGGAAAAGGACGGGGCAGGAGACCGTGGCGGGGGGCTCCAACCCCAAAATTATAGATGCTCTCTTCAGGTGCACTGCTGGTGCGGTGCGCCATCCCCCTGCCCAGAAAATCTTACGAATTTTTCTTCTCAATTTTTGTCCCTAATTAATCTAGAATCTAATAGTTTCTTCCAAATTCTCTTAGATTCGTTTACTCATCTTAATTACATTAAAATCTACTCAAAAACCGTCAAGCACAATGCCCAATAAAAAGATCCTCACCTGAAGAACTCAACGAAACATCATAATTCAAGAATGAAGAGCAACCCCTAAAGAATGTCATCAAGAACTTAAATTTCTCAATCTTTATGAATGAATTCGATAATGTAAATCATGATTGGCGTGTAGGTGAACAAACCCATCACTATGGAAGCCTAAATACCTCGTAGGGTTCGAATCCTTGGCGAATTCCCTCAACGATTTGCAAGAAAACTTTGAATGCTCGAATACACTCCATTCTTCCTTCTTTTAAACATTTCTCTAAAACCCTAAGTGTATTTTTGAATTGTGAAAATTGATCTAAGTCTGTTTAGACCCCTAAAATATTACTAAAAACAATTAAAGAAAAATAGGGTAAGGAAAAAGACCAACGTACCCCTCTTTAATTCAAATGAATTTCCTTAATCAGACATGCCAAACTTAAACGGGCCTATCTCCCTAATCCGAACTTGAAATTTAGCAAACTAGGTGGCGTATGGCCCACCTAAATCAAACTCAAAACTTAAATAGGACTCCACGATCTTTCATTTGATACTGTATGGGCCACCTAAATCATACAGTACCAAAGGTTATGGTCCTTTGAAGTTGACCCAAAACTCAAAATTGAAGACTAACTTGTAAAATTTTCAATTTTGCTATTTCCAATTTAGTTCTTTCGAATATTATTCCTTTCTATGACCTAGGTGTTTAAAATATATTTAGCACTTTATTGTTTCTATTTAACCTTTTCTTTTTTATTATTTTATTAAAAAAATATTTAGTGGATTGGTATTTATTTAATGCAAACCTACTCTTTAGTACACAATGTACTATAGTTATTACCAACCGAAAGTACTATTACTCTCACGCCCAAAGCCTACACCCTGGGCAGGACTAGCATTCGAGAACCATTAATGGCCCTAGGCAAACCTTTGGCCTGGCTAGACTCTCAGCGGAAGACTTTAAGCATTAATAAAAGAAATCAAATGCAACTCTACTCAATTGTCTCAAATTAACTTATAATGTTTTAGAAATAAACATTCAACTAGCCCAAGTGGCATACCAAGTCTTACCACAAACAACTGATACGCGAAGACTAAAGAACTATAGATATCTGTCTATGAAGCCTCTAAAACTATGAAGGATGTCCGGACAAGACCCCTGATCATCCTAACAACTAAAAATGCTAAAAATAATGTAAGAAGGGATCCTCCGAAAAGCAAGGAGGCTCACCAACTGACTCTGAGTGCTCAACGAAACGCTGGATGTTGATCCTGGTTACCTATATCTGTACCATAAAATGATGCAGGCCAAATGGCTTTTGTACATTGAATGTACAAGAATGCGAGGGGAAAACTAAGCATGACTTGAACGTGAATTGAATACTTAAAGAAACACTTTCCTCAGCTTTACTCAGGTCATGGATATTCAACTCAATGTAGAAATAAACAACAACTAAAATCCAGTTTATAATAAGCATTGAAAACAGTAGATAGCAAATCAATGTATTGAAAAATACAATAACAACTGAATTTATATATAGTAAACTATAATATAATTTTGTAGGAGTTTCTCTAACCGATAACCATTACCATAAGCTATGTGATGATACAACATCTCGCCCACACTGCCAGAACTATCATATAGCTTGCTGGGATATAGAATGCCTCAACTAAGTTGATCCACTAGTCTATACTAAAAAGCATTAATGAATCATCTAAAAGGTATGAACTTTTCTACCCACGATGGCTATATGGTTTATGGAGACTTGAGTTATTATGAATTCGTCCCCATATCACTGCTCAATACTACTCCCAAAATATACTCAGATCATATGTTTAAAAACATAACTCTTTCTGGGTTACAGATTATTACTCAAAAACTAGCTCAAAAGCTCTCTTGGAAATCAGTATTTCTTTTCTTGTTTAAATGTGAAAACATTTTGTTTTTTGTAATATTAGTTCCCATATAATCTTTTGAAGAAATGAACTTCGCCCTTACTCTTACTCAACTCAATGCTCAAGTCTTTAAAAAAAGTTTAAAACAATTGTAAAAGACTTTTGGAAGACTCTAAGAAGTCTCTTGACTTGACTCTTAACTCTACCTTGAATTTGAATTATGAATTCAAGGTTATGATTTGTGATAGGAAAGATATCATGATTATTGACAGTATTTTTAGGTAGTTCAGCATAACAAACGATCAAGAAATCACTATATAGAAGCATGTCCGCGACGCGGAGATGTATTTTAATATTTGGTCGAGAAATAAATTTTGAGGTATTAGTGTCTGCGACGTCTCCACAACACAGAGAGAAAAGATTCACTTCTGAGGAACAGGTCCGCGACGTGGACCTCTTACCCAGTTTCTACTCGACTTTATCCTTCTTCATTTTCTCATCTCAATCCACCTAAATTCGAATCTTTTTCTCAATTTCTCTTTAGATTCCAATACCTACTACATGTTCACAAGAATCTACTTAGAAACTACTCTAAATTCGACATGATTTCCTCAAGAACTCAACAATCCCATCCTAACTCAAGAACGAAAGCCAATTTCAAGAACACAATTCAAGATGATCAACTTTCAACTTTCTAGAACGAATTTCACTAAAATAAACATGATTGGTGCGTGGGAGAATGAACCCAACACTATGAAAGTCTCACATACCTCTTAGGATCGAAACATTTGCAAAATCCACAAGCGAAATGTCAAGAACTCGACGAAACCTTGGTTTTTCTCCTCTTTTCTCTTCTCTCAAAGCTCTAGCGTAATTTTTTAAAGCGTAAACTAAACCAAATCAGTTTAGACCCCTAATAAATTACTAAAAATGAAATAACTGAATTGGTTAATAAAAAGACCAAAATACCCCTCTAATATCTAGCTGACTTTCCTTATCCAGACAACCTGACTTCAAATGAGCATATCTCTTTCATACAAACTCAAAATTTAGTAAATTCGGTGGCGATGGAAAGATAATTCAAAGACCTTTCATATGATTTATTATAGCCCACTCATCTCATCTTGTATTAGGAGTTATGGTCGTTTGAAGTTGACCAAAAACTCATACTTAACATAACTTGCCAAAATTTCCAAATTTAATTATTTCCTAAAATGGTTTCTATTTAATTCTAGTTCTTTCAAATAGCGGGTGTTACAATATCTCCCCCTTAGGAACATTCATCCTCGAATGAGATGAAGGGTGTAACATCTAACATCAAGCACAAACACCCAACAAGCAAAATGTAAGCACAACAAGTCAACTTAAAGTAAATGCCAAGAAAAGGATTAGTACCTTAATTTGGAATTTCTCCGGACTCAAAGAGATGTGGGTATCTCTTCTTCATGTCCTCCTCAGCTTCCAAAGTAGCTTCCTCAACAAACTTATTTCTCCACAGAACCTTCACTTATTCTACTTCTTTGGTGCTCAAATTGTGAACTTGACGATCTAGAATCTGAACAAAAATCTCCTCATAAGATAAGCTATCCTTAAAATCAATATCTTTAGCATGTATGATAAGTGAAGGATCGCCCATACACTTCTTCAACATATAAATGTGAAATATCTTATGGACTTCCCCTTCTTACCAAATCTCATAACGCCATCATGGGTGAAACCTTCAAATAAACCCAATCATCTACTCTAAATTCTAAGTCTCTTCTCCTAACATCTGTATAGTATTTCTGATGACTCCGCGATGTTTTCAATCTCTCTTGAATATCATTTACTTTCTACATAGCTTGATGAACTAAGTCTGGTCCTATCAATCCAGCTTCACCAACTTCAAACCATCGAATAGGAGATCTGGATCTTCTTCTATAAAGAGCCTTATACGGAGCCATTTGGATGCTAGAGTGGCAACTATTGTTATAAGCAAACTCTACGAGAGGCAAGTGATCATCCCAATTACCTTTGAAATCCATCATAAAAGCACTCAACATATCTTATAATGTCTGAATAGTGCGCTCTAGTTGTGCACCTCTAGCTGAACCCAAACCTTTCTGCAATGACTTCCAAAATTGTGCACCTCTATCTGAAATAATCGACACTGAAACTCCATGAAGTCCGACTACCTTTGAATATATAACTTAGCATAATTTTCTATTGAATGCGTAGTGTTTACCAGTAAGAAATGGGTTGATTTAGTCATTCAATCTACAATCACCCAAATCAAATCATGCTATCTGCAGGACCGCGACAAAACTTTAATAAAGTCCATATTGATCATCTCCCACTTCCACTATAGAATCTCTATATTCTGAGCAATACCACCGGGCCTCTGGTGCTCTACTTTAACTTGTTGGCAATTCAGACACTTAGCATAGAACTCTGCAATGCCCTTCTTCATACTACTCCACCAATAAATCTCTCTCAGATAATGATACATCTTTGTGGAACCCGGATGTATAGAATATATTGAGCTATGAGCTTCCTCTCACATCCTCTCTTGGAGTTCATCCACCCTTGGCATACACAATCTACCTTGCTACCTCAATACACCATCTCCCTCTTGCTCAAAAGCCATTCCTTTTTGCTTATGAACATTTTCCTTTAATTCAAGCAAAATAGGATCTTGGTCTTGTTTCTCTTAAACTTCAAATATTAATGATGATTCAGCCCCATTCATCACCACCAGTCTCCTCCTTCATTGGAATCCATTAAACGAACTCCTAATCGTGCAAGTCTATGCACATCGTTTTCTAACTATTTCTTGTTTTCCTCAAAATGGGCAGTATTACCCATAGACAATCTGCTCAAGGCATCAACAACAACATTAGCCTTACCTGGGTGATAGAGAATACTCATGTCATAATCCTTGAGTAACTCTAACCACCTTCTCTGTCAACTATTAAGGTCCTTCTAACTAAACACATAATGAAGACTCTTGTGATTGGTGAACACATCTACATGAACACCATAAAGATTGTGATTCCATATTTTCAAAGAAAATATTATGGCAACAAACTCTAGATCATGGAGTGCGTAATTCTTCTCGTGAATCTTAAATTGTCTAGAGGCATAAGCAATAACCTTGCTACTATGCATTAACACACAACCCAAACCCACTCTGGATGCATCACAACCACAAAGTCTTGCATACCCTCTGGTAATGTCAATACTAGGGCAATAGTCAATCGCTTTTTACAATTCCTGAAAACTTTTTTGACAGACTTCAGACCATTGAAACTTAACTATTTTCTAAGTCAACTTAGTCAATGGGGATAAAATAGATGAGAACCCCTCGATGAACCTTCTATAAAAGCCAGCAAATCCTAAGAAACTCTTAATGTCAGTTGGAGACAAGGGTCTAGGCCAGTTCTTCACTGCCTCTTTCTTTTGAGTTTCAACTCTAATTCCATCACCGGAAACAAAATTCATACTGAGAAAATTTAGCATATAACTCCTTATCTTTGAGAGTTTGAAGAACTATTCTGAGATGACTAGTATGATCTTCTTCATTCCTCGAATAGATTAGGTTGTTAGCAATGAATATGATAACAAACATATCTAAATAAGGCTTGAATACTCTGTCCATGAGGTCCACGAATGTTGCAGGAGCATTTGTCAAATCAAAGGACATAACTAGGAACTCATAATGACCATAACAGGTCCTAAAAGTTGTCTTAGGGATATCACTTTCTCTTACTCTCAACTGATGATAGCCAGATCTAAGGTCTATCTTGGAAAAATAAGTGGCTCTCTGAAGTTGATCAAAAAGATCATCAATTTTCGAGAGATGATACTTGTTTTTGATAGTATTCTTGTTCAACTGAAGGTAATCTATACACATTCTAAGAGAACTATCTTTCTTTCTCACAAATAAGATCGAAGCACCACAATGTGAGACACTTGATCGAATAAAGCCTTTCGATCTTTCAACTGCTCTTTTAACTCTTTTAACTTTGCTAGACCCACCCTATATGGTGAAATAGAGATAGAACGATTATCGAGAAGAATATCTATACCGAAGTCTATTTCTCTCTTAGGAGGGACTCTAGGAAGGTCGTTTGGGAAGACTTCTGGAAGCTCAGTAACAACTGAAACTAACTGAATATGTGGTGTCTCAATACTAGAGTCATTAACTCGAACTAAGTGATAAAGACACCCCTTGGAAACTAACTTTTTGACCCTTAAGGTATGAAATAAAATGACCCTTAGGCACTATTGAACTACTCCTCCACTCAAAAACTGGATCATTGGGAAACTAAAACTTCACTACCCGAGTTGTACAATCGACCGAAGCATAATAGGCATGAAGTCAGTCCATACCCACAATGACATCAAAATCTACCATGTCTAACTCAACTACATCAGACATGGTGCTCTTGTGATTGACGAAAATGGTACAATCACGATAGATTCTCTCATCTAGAATAGTCTCACCAACAGGTGTAGCAACACGAAAGGTCTCAAGAAGTTGCTCAGGAAGAATATCAAAATTTATAGCAATGTGAGGAGTCACAAAAGATAGACTCACTCCTGGATCTAGCAAAGCATAAACATCAAAAGTAAATACTTTGTTCATATCCGTGACAACATCTGGAGATTTCTCTTTCTCTTGGTTTACTAGTGATAGCATATACACGGTTTACTCCTCCGCCAGTCCTTGAGGCAACTCCTCTAGGTAAAGCCCAGTATGGTGGAGCAACTGAAGAAGATTGGGTTGTAGTGCCACTATTTCCACCGCTCTACCCGTTCTTAGGACACTCTATCATGAAGTAACCCTCTTTACCACACTTGAAGCAACCAGTGGAGCCATCTTGACATGCTACAGGGTGATTTCTACCACACTTAGCACATGTAGGAGCCCAGTTACAACCTTCTGTCACACTACCTTAAGAATGCGCAGGTCTAGCTCTGAAATTCTGTGAATTCTTATTGTTGAACTCACCTATGTTCCTTGGCGCATGTGCACTAGCAGATGATGGAGCAGGTCCATTTTGATTTTGTTAGAAAGATGAACGGTTGGCATTACTCTTCTGCTGTCTAGACTAGCTCTCTGATGTCTTAGCCTTCTTGTTTCTAAACACTTCTCTATCCCTCAACCTATCCTCCTCAACTTGCTGCACATTAAACATCAACCTCGTTATGTCCATATTACCTATTAGCATAGCTGCCTTACCTTCCTTACTGGACAGATGAGATAATCCAACAACAAACCGACTCATCCTACTCCTCATATCCGCAACCATCTTTGGGGCATAACGGGAAAGTTGGGTGAACTTAAGGCTATACTCATGCACACTCATAGGTTCCTGCTTAAGAGTAAGGAATTCTCTTACATTTGCTTCTCTTAGTTCCCGCAGAATTGAACTCTCCAAGAAGGCCTCCTCAAACACAGCCCAGCTCACAATTAGTGCACCCTCTACCCTTCTTCCATTGATCAAACCAGATTCTATAGACACTCTTAAGTTGGTATACATCTAGTTCCACTCTCTCAGCAGTAGTGACGTGCATAATCTCAAAAACCTTGTGAAGCTCCACAATAAAGTTTTTCGGATCCGCGGTGATGCTTGAAACAGTGAAGCTCGGAGGATTGATTCTTAAGAACTCTCAGATTTTAGATGTATTAGCCACATCCCATCGAAATCCTCTTTGTTGCCCAACTTGGTTGGTCAGAACTTGGCATAACATTGGGATAGCTTTCTGAAATTCAGCATTGGTGACCTCTCCTTAGGGTTGCGCTTCTGGTGCATTAGGTACCCCTTGTTCCTCAATATTCCTCCTAGAAGAATGACCTCTCATAGCTCTTTATGGAGGCATAATATGTAAGACACATGCAAGAACGAGTTAGAAAGGAACTTTCATAGAGATGAACTCTATCGCACGAAAAAAGTATGAAAGAAGTGAGATAGTTCCTAAATGTTGCAGACTCCTAATTATAGATGTGGCGTGCTTCACACCGGTAAAAAGGACTCTATAGACACGACTTCATTGACTACCTAGGAATCTTGAATTTTGTGCTCTGATACGAAGTTTGTCACACCCCGAGCCTACACCTCTGGCGGGACTAGCACTCGAGAATGATTGATGGCCCTAAGCAAACCCTTCGCTTAGCTAGACTCTAAATGGAAGACTTTAAGCATTAATAAAAGAAATCAAATGCAACTCTACTCAACTATCTCAATTTAATTAAGAATGTTTTGGAAATAAAAATTCAACTAGCCAAAGTGGCATAACAAGTCTTGTCACAAACAACTAAAATGAAAAGACGAAAGAACTATAGCTATCTGTCTATGGAGCCTCTAAAACTATTAGGGATGTCGGGACAAGACCCCTGATCATCCTAACAACTAAATTTGCTAAAAAAAATGTAAAAAGGGATCCTCTGAAAATTAAGGAGGCTCACCAACTGACTCTGAGTGCTCAACTGGATCAACGAAGTGCTGGATGAAGATCTTGTTACATGTATTTGCATCATAAAACGATGCATGCCAAATGGCATCAGTATATTGAATGTACGAACATGCGAGGGGAAACCTAGACATGGCATAAGCTTGAATTGAATTATGAAAGAAACACTTACCTTAACTTTACTCAAATCATGGATACTCAACTCAACGCAAAAATCAACAACAATAAAGATGCAGATTATAATAAGCATTTAAAACAGTAGATAGCAACTCAATGTATTGAAAAATATAATAACAACTCAGTTTATATATAGCAAAGTGTAATATAATTTTGTGTGAGTTTCTCCAACCGACAAACATCACTATGAGCTATGTGATGATACAACGTCTCGTCCACGCTGCCAGAATTGTCATATAGCTTGCCGGGATATAAAACGTCTCAACTAAGTGGATCCACTATTCTATGCTAAAAAGCATTAAGGAATCATCTAAAAAGTATAACCCTTTCTACCCACGATGGCTACATGGTTTGTGGAGACTTGAGTTATTATGAACTCATCCCCATATCGGTGCTCAATGCTACTCTCAAAATATACTCAGCTCATATGTTTAAAACCATATCTCTTTCTACGGTTAGAGATTATTACTCAAAAACTACCTCAAAAGCTCTCTTGGAAATCACTGTTTCCTCTCTTCTTTAAATGTAAAAACATTTTACCCTTGGGAATACTTAGTTATCATATAATATTTTGAAGAAATGAACTTTGCTCTTGCTCTTACTCAACTCAATGCTCAAGTTTTTCAAACAAGTTTAAAAGGATTGTAAAAGACTTTTGAAAAACTATAAGAACCCTCTTGACTTGACTCTTAACTTTACCTTGAATTTGAATTATTAATTCAAGGTTATGATTTGTTATAGGAATTATATAGTGATGATTAGGAGGGTTTTTAGATAGTTAAACATGAGAAACGATCACAAAATAATTGTCTGGAAGCATGACCGCAACGCGGAGATGCATTTTAATATTTGGTCACAAAATAAATTTTAAGCCAGTGGGTCCAAGACCCCTCCGCGATGCGGAGAGAAAAGTTCCACTTCTGAGGAATAGGTCCGCGACGCGGTCCATCCACCCAGTTTCTGCTCAACCTTTTCCTTCTTCGTTTTCTCACCTCAATCTGCCTAAATTTGATTCTTTTTCTAAATTTCTCTATAGATTCCAATACCCCGTATATGTAAACAAATCTTTAATCATAAACGACTTTAAAATCGACACAATTTCCTAAAGAACACAAAAATCCCATCCTAACTCAAGAATGTAAGCCAATTTGGAGAACACAATTCAAGAGCAACTTTCAACTTTCTAGAACAAATTTCGCTAAAATAAACAAAAATGGCACGTGGGTGAACGAACCCAATGCTATGAAAGTCTTACATACCTCTTAGGATTGAATCCTTGGAGAAATCTCAAGAACGCGACGAAACCTTGCCTTTTCTCGTCTTTTCTCCTCTTTTCTTTTCTCTCAAAGCCCTAGCGTAGTTTTGTGACGCGTAAACTGAACCAAATATGTTTAGACCCCAAATAAATTACTAAAAATGAAATAAATTAATTAGATAATGAAAAGACCAAAATACCCCTCTAAAATCTGGTTGACTTTCCCTATCCAGACAGCTTGACATCAAATGGACATATCTCCCTCATTCGAACTCGAAATTTAGCAAACTCAGTGGCATTGGAAAGATAATTCAAAGACCTTTCATTTTATATCTTATATCCCATCAAAATCATCATTTACTAGGAGTTATGGTTGTTTTATGTTGACCCAAAACTCATACTTAACATAACTTGCAAAAAATTCCAAATTTAATTATTTACAAAAATGGTTTCTTTCTAATTCTAGTTCTTTCAAATAGCAAGGTGTTACATTTAAATAAAAGTTGCACAAAAAGTATTATGACCAAAAAAATGGTAGAGGGATTTTGAAACTTTGAAGTCATCAATATTCAAACTTATGAAAGAATGTTAATATATACAAATTAACTCATAAAAATCATATCTCAGAATCTAAATAATATATGAACCAGTCATTAGTAAACAATTATACACTATTTTATCAATATACAACATTATATCGGAAAAAAAATGAGGCGGCGGGGGGGATTAATTGGAACAATGCAGAATGAAAACCTGGTCCAAGTGGAAAAACAATCAATTTTTTAGGAATTAATAACTTTTTATAGAAGCAAAAATTTAATACAGATCTTATATAGTTATTGGATAATTATATAGAATTTAATTGAGAATGTGAAAAGATTATGAAAATATTCCACTATTATGGAAGATAATCAGTTGAAAATCAGTTTTTGTTTTTCAAAAATAATAATATCATAACTAAAGAATTAAAATGCAATAGATGAATTTTAATTATGCGGATAGAATAGGACTTTCATTATTTTTACAATTTATTGAAATAGTTAATTAGATTTTAATTTATTGTAGGTGGGAGATGGTCAAAAAGACTAAATTCCTATAAATAGTCACAACAATTTCTACCCTCATGTTTCTTCAATCAAAAATCACAACCATTCACTCCTTATAAATTTTTGGGGATCTCTTTTCTTTGTGAATATTTGAGATCATTTAAAATTTTCATGTATGACTTATCCCCAATCCTTTGAAATGTTTTGCTGAAATTTATAGCATTTGAATTTAAGAATTGACTTACTAATAAAGAAGAAAAGAAGAGAACAATGAAATATGCAATTATCTATGAACATTGCTTCATACAGAAAACTTCTATAGTTAGTGCGCGAGAATTTTTGTTTCTTTTTCTTATTTTATTTCCTTAATTACTTTCTTTTGTGTTTTTATTTGAGAGAGAATTTAATATTATTATTCACATAATGAGTAAACAATGACCAATCAATACATTGTGGATTATTTTTCTTATAAAATAAATAGATCAAGTTGTGGGAAAGATAATAATAATAAATAAATTCGAAAAAAGGCACATGACTAGGGTAAGATATTTCTTCTTTAATTTTCCATTTTTTATTCTTTTAACCTCAAATGAAAGAGTTTTTTCCTAATTTTGCTAAAATACCAGGCATCAATGTAGTGCATTGAATTATTATTTTTGATGTTAAGTCAATATTTTTAAAATAGATTTTCACTTTTAATTATAATATGATAATATATCAATGATAATAATTACTCTTTTAATGCATATAAGTAAAAAGGAATGGAGAAAGTAAAGTGTTGGTAGCAAGAAATTTCAATCAAATGGAACACTAGAGTTAGTATAGCATGAATATGTATATTTTTGTCTTCCTTCTTCATTGGCTATGAATTGTTCCATATACTTTTTGGAGAATGTAAGGTGTTGGTGGGAAGAGATTTCTATTAAATGGGACACTAGAATGAATATAGCATAAACATATATTTTCGTCTTCCTTCTTCATTGGCTATATTTGTTTCATGTATATATTTTTTTTTTATTTATATTGTGTATGAATTATTTTGAAGTATGAATTTTTGTATTAATTTTGATCTAAGAAAATGCTATTTCATAAGATACACTCCTCTCTACTAGCTATATAAAAAAATTTCTTCTATCTATATCTATACTACCATAAAAGCATGAACTCCCTATAACTTGAATGTTAAATTACTATAATACATCAATTTAAAACACCAAACATAGTATATTATATATATTATATTTATTCATTTATTCTATAGTATATTAAAAGCTGACATCTTTTTACATTAATCTGTAGTGACTTTTCCTAAGGATTGTGACTTTTTATACAGTTCTGACTTTTTTGATGAGCTATGACATTTTCAACAAGTTGTGACTTGCCTGAAGGGTTGAGACTTATCTGATAAGGCACAATAAGTACTTTTTTAAACCATCCTTCGTTATTAATATATAGAGAGATTTTCTCATACTTTCAAACTACGAATTTTGTAATTTTTCTATCATTCTTCTTAACACAAGGAATATTGTGAGAGTTGTTCATTTATGTTATTACAATATTCTTTTGTGTGGGTAAACTAGACATATCAACAAAAATAGATGTAACAAAGGAAATGGAATACCTCAACTTCAAAGACTATCTAGATAATTAATATGTACTTATTTTCATAGTCATAAATATACTTTCTTAGCAACTTTTACTTGACAAGGAGTTCAATGATTTTCTACTGCACAAACTACAACTGAGTGTTCAAGCTATTTAAATCTCAAATTGTGGGGGGGAAAAGATTTGATCAAAAAATACTTTTGTAGTAACTTCTACATGGTGTTCAAGCTGTGTAAGTCTCAAACTGTTGGAGAAAAGCATTTGATCAACAACTTGTTTAAAGAGCCCAAACTAGAATCAATAAGAATTTATCTGTTTCCAATTTATTTACCATACTTTTATTTTTATTCAATTTAATATTGAATGATCTCTTTTGATGGGGGTGGGGGCATATCTTTAAGATCACAAAATTAAAAGATATTTTTATATATTATACATATCCTTAAATTATAAGTCTTCTTTATTTTTAAATATTTCATGTAAAATTAAAATTAGAAAAAAATATATCTATCTACCTAATTTAAATGATAAATTATTATAATACCCCCATCATAAAATACCAAATTTAGTATATCTTCTATATTTTGTATTATATTTATTTATTTATATTATATTAAAAGCAGACACCGTTTCACATTTAAGGTTTGTGACATTTTTCAAAGAGTTATAACTTTTCTAATGTGTTTTGACCTTTCGAAAGGTTGTGACTTTTCCTAACAATTACGACTTTTATGAAGAGTTGTTACTTTTTCCAAGGACTTTGATTTTTCCAAAGAGTTATGATTTTTCCAACTAGTTGTGACCTTTTTGAAGGTTTGTTACTTTTCTAAAGGATTGTGACTTTCTTTTTTGATAACGCACAATTAGTATTTTTTTCGTACACTATCCCTTTTGGCGTTTCCTCAAACTTTTTAACTACAATTTTTTTAAAAGTTTTTAATAGTTCTTCTTCTTTAACACCTAATTTAGTATATCTTCTATATTTTATATTATATTATATTTATTTATATATACTATTATATATTATATTAAAAGAAGACACAATTTTACATTGAATAGTTAGGACTTTTCCAAAGAGTTGTGTTAGAGAAAAATTACAAAATAACAGAATTCCAAGATTACAATTGAAAATAAAAATGAAGAAATAAATCTCTTCTGGCTGAGGCGTGGATATCTCGCTCTCTTTAAGAAGATTCAAGTCGACTGCAGCAAATGTTTTTCACCGATCCAGCAGTAGTCCTTCTTGACTTATCCCCTCCAGGATACAACAACCTAATTATAAAATATATCTCAACAACTTGCACAAGAGTTGTGTCCAAAGCTCCATAGAAAGAACACCTTCCTTCAACTAATAAGAACTCTCTTTTGACAAACTTTATGCACTCTAATTTTCTTGTGTCTGTACAAACTAAATGAAGACCACCACTATTTATAGTTTGAGAAAGTCTTCCTAACAATGAATAGGAAGATAATGGGGCAGTAAATAGTAAAGATAAATGGTCGTATGAGTTATATAGGTTACAAGGTATAATGGAGGAATAAAGAGTGAGAATAAAAGTGAGGGGTAACATATGCCATCAATGGCTGATCAAGAGGCTTCCCAATATTCTTGATCTCCAACGTTCACAGTGAGCATTTTTTATCTCATTGAATTCTGCCAATAATGCCACATGTAATTGGCATTACATGACCATGAAGTGAATGACCAAAAGCATGAGTAATAGGCATCATTATGACATCATCAAAATGAGAAACTTTAATAAAAAAAATATTAATATTAAAATTCTTAATAATGAAAAATCCCCCACTCATTTTATTTTTAACTAAGAGAGTCTATCAGCGGAAGGAAGACTACTATGCATAATGAAGGTGTGCTCTGCATTGAACCTCAACTTAGTGGAACATTAACTTTTACTCCAAAGTCGTAGTGGTCTCAGACTTGAACTACAATTGCTTAAGGGAAATAAAATATCGTTGTTGACATATAATAATCGAGGTGTTGACATGAGCTTTAAAGCCAGCACATTACGACCTTGTGCTATCCCGGTTTCATGACTGCTTTTGAGAATAAACTCAATCCTCATAGGAAGCGACCTACTTCTGCACTCACATAGGTGAAATCTATCTAGAGTACTCTTGTAAGTTTAACACTACGCCACATGGGAAACAAATATTCATTAAGAGTTTTTTCAACTCAACCTCCACAATTTATTACAGGAAAACAATGCACTCACATCGTAGGAAGGGAATAAAAATAGTGTATTTTTCACAACAAGTTATCATATGATTAGTTTTTCCCTTTGAACCTGGTTATAGGATCTCTAGTCCCTAGATTGGGTCTCCTCATATATGACTCAAGAATTTGTAGGCTTCAATCCCATCCCCCTCGATGTGCTCCAGACCTTTTCTCTTGTTAAGCCTTATTAAGAGGATCTGCAAGATTATCACAAGATTTGACATAATCAACCTTAATGGTACCATTTATCAAATACGATCTTACATTACTGTGTTTCCTCCTTATAGGTCTAAATTTACCGGTATAATAACGATTTTGAACTCTACCAATCGCAGCGGTGCTATCATAATGAATTAAAATAGGAGGAATTGGTTTTTCAAAATAAGGTATTAGAAATAATAAATCTCTTAACCAATTTGCTTCCTCACTAGCTGAAGCTAAAGCAATTAGTTCAGCCTACATGGTAGAGTTAGCAATTATAGTTTACTTTTTTTATCTCCAACAAAAAGCACAACCACCCAAAGTAAAGACATGACAGTGGTCTAACAGGAATCACATGATAAAGTGTTCAAATCTGCATCACAAATGCCTTCAAGTAAAACAATATATTTTTTATAGAACACACCACAATTTTTTGTTCCAATTAAATATCTCATAACTCTTGTTATATCATGCCAATGTTCATTACATGACTTGCTTGTAAACCTGCCAAGTACTCCTACTGCATATGCAATATCAGGCCTAGTACAATCAGTCACCTATCTCAAACTTCTGATTATGCCAGTATATTCCTTTTGATTTATTACATCATTTTCACTTTCAACAAGAAATAAGTGAACACTTGAATAAAAAGGAGTAGCAACATGCTTGCAATCAAGAAAGTTTTTTTTTTTAAAAAAAATTCTCAACATAATGTGATTGATCAAGGAAAATTCTATCACATGTTCATGTTATTTTTATTCCAAGAACAAAATTTTCCTCACCAAGATCTTTCATATCAAAATCATTTCTAAGAATATTTTTAGCTTCATCAATAACATTCATGTTAGAGCAAATGATCAATAAATCATCAACATATAGACAAATAATCACATGTCAATTATTCCAAGACTTATGATATATGCACTTATCACACTCATTTGTTTTAAAACTATTTTCAATCATACAGGAATCAAACTTTTCATGTCATTTCTTAGGTTCCTATTCAAGCCATATAGGGATAGAGTAAGCTTACATACCGTTGGGTTCTAGCATGGTGTGAATGGGAAATAAGAATGAATGAGAAAATGAAAAATGTGGGGGAACAAATTTGGAGGGAAAATAAAAAGTCATTTCAAATGGAAAGTCTTTGAAAATGAAAAGTCATTTCTCCCATATTGGTAGAAGAAAGGAAAATTGTTGTTCTTATATTAGGAAACACTTCCTTTAGTTCATAAAGGGTTGAGAAGAAGGTGTACCCTCGTGCCATCGTCGTCATTCGCTTGGTTTCAGCATCTTCTTCGGATTTGAATTTGGCAAATGATTTGATTGATAATATTTTTGGACAAACTTTATTTTATCAATCTCATTAAGTAATTTCCTTTCTCTTCAATATTAATTCAGAATGTTAATTGACTAACAAAATTAATTTCGCGTAATAGAATTATTTGAAATACACACGTAACGGTAAAGTCATTCTGAAGGGACCTGTTCCTTCTGAAAAGACGTTATTGTTTCCAAAAGACATAACGTTCTGGAAAGAGATGTCTGAACAGATGTGTTCACACCATTGTCTGAACAGACGTCTTTCTTACTGAAAATGGCTATAAATAGAGAGGTTTTTCCCCTTTTTCAAAGACTGAATTTTTTTCTCTCTGCATACATTTTCTTACAAAATCAAAATTGTCGATCGACTGAGTCTGTGTGTGCTCTCGTTGTTATTCTTGCGTTCGCTGAAATTAGTGACGTTTGAGGTACCGCTACTTATCTAATAGTTAATCTGTTTTAACTTGGGAGGAATTATTCCGCAACCTCAGGTACTTGAGGGGAATAAATTTTTTAAGCAAAAACAGTTGGTTCTTTGGACTCAGATTATAAATTTTCTGTTTGTTTCATCTTTTTTCTTTTTCTATTTTTTCTAACCTGAATACAGGAGATAACAAGCTTAAGAAATTTAATTTGGTTTCTATATTTTAGGTTTCTGGAGATTAAAATCTTTATGGTTTTCTACTCTGCTTAAATTTTAAAAATTCATTCGATTAACGACTAGAAGAACATAAAAACTTCATCGTTAAATCAAAAACATGTTGTATAAAAATTTATTCTTTACTGCTAGTATTTCACATACTAAATTGTCTGCCATTTGTGAAAGAAAGATGACAAATTCAAGTCAAGTAAATGTTGGAATAGTGAGTTCTAAAACAACATCGGTTATACACAACCATTCAACTGTTGCCCTTGCACCCACTGAGAAACCTGCAAAGTATTCTGGAATTGACTTCAAGAGATGGCATTAGAAGTTATTCTTCTATCTGAGTACGTTGAGTTTGCAGAGGTTCATTAGTGAGAACGTTCTTATTCTTTCAGATGAAACTCCAGACGAAGAAAGATTCTTGGTAACAGAAGCATGGAAGCACTCAAGTTTTTTGTGTAAAAACTATATTCTGAGTGGCCTGCAAGATGATCTGTACAATGTGTACAGTAGTGTTAAGACCTCAAAAGAACTCTGGATGTTTTAGAAAAGAAGTACAAAATAGAGGATGCCGGAATGAAGAAGTTCATTGTGTCAAAGTTTTTGGACTATAAGATGATAGACAGTAAGACCGTCGCCACCCAAGTTCAAGAATTATAGTTCGTAATCCATGATCTCCTTGCTGAAGGTATAAATTTATATAATACCTATGTTGAACATATTAAGTTTGTTCTCAATACTCACATAATATTTGATGTAGGAATGATTTTGAATGATGTTTTTCAAGTGTCGGCCATCATTGAGAAGTTACCTATGTTGTGGAAGGACCTCAAAAACTACTTGAAACATAAACACAAGGAGAAGACTATTCAAGATCTCATATTAAGGCTGAGAAACGAAGAGGATAACAAGACCACAGAAAAGAGGTCACGTGGTAATTCAGCAATATCTAGAGTAAATATTGTTGAAGAAGATCTCACAAAATGAAAGAAAAAAAGGAAAGCATCTGGTCCAAAGTGCAATCTTCCTAAGAAGAAATTCAATGGAAATTACTTCAATTGTGGCAAACATGGTCATAAAACTACTGAATGTCGAGGTCATAAGAAGGACAAGAATAAGGATCAAGAAAATTTGGCTGAATCCAAAGAAGTGATCGATGATCTCTCTGCAATGCTTTCAGAATGCAACTTGGTTGGAAATCCAAGAGAATGATGGATAGATTCTGGTGCCTCATGCAATGTTTATGCCAACAAAGAATTACTTGCATCATATACTCCAGCACCAGTACACGAGAAGTTGTTTATTGTGAACTCCGCTTCTGCAAAGGTAGAAGAAACTGGAAAGGTCCACTTAAAGATGACCTCTGGCAAGGTGGTGACTTTGAACAGGGTCTTGTATGTTCCAGAATTGTGAAGAAAACTTAGTTTCTATACCAGTTCCTACAAAGAATGGATTCAAATGTGTATTTGTTTCTGATAAAATTGTAGTAAGTAAGAATGAGATGTATATAGGAAAAGGTTACCTTACTAAGGGCCTCTTCAAACTCAATGTAATTGCAGTTGATATGAATAAACACTCTGCTTTTTCTTACTTGCTCGAGTTAAAATGTTTATGCCATGAACGTTTGGGACACATCAATAACAAAACCTTGCAAAAACTGATTAACTTAAATGTTTTGCCTAAATTTGATTGCAATAAATCAAAATGTCAAGTTTGAGTTGAATATAAGTATGCTAAGACTCCTTATAAATCAATTGATAGGAACTTATACCCCTTAGAACTGATTCACAATGACATTTGTGACATGAAGTCAACACCATCACGTGGTGAGAAAAAGTATTTCATAACTTTTATTGACGATTGCACTAGATATTGTTATGTCTATATGCTAAATTGTAAGGATGAAGCTATAGATGCATTTAGGCAATATAAAACTGAAGTTGAAAACTAGTTGGATAAAAATATCAAAATGATCAGAAGTGATAGAGGTGTAGAAAATTAATCTCCATTTGCAGAAATATGTTTTGAAATGATCTTAGGCAACAATTTTGAAGAGGGAAACAATTTGACAATATACCTCATTTGTGGCAAACCTTGTGGATGTGTGAACCTTGCTTGAACCCCTTTGAGCCTTATCCTTTTCTTGGAAAAAACATGAACAAATGTGACCCCTCTTGTTCCATTCACCCGCAACTCTCATGAAGTGTGGTTTGTTTGAATAGCAAACTTATGCAAAAAGCCTAAGTTGGGGATGTGGTGAAAAGAGAAGGTAAATCAAAAAATGTGAAGAATTCCCCTTTGAGCCATGGTATTGAAAAAGATGGAACCCCTCCATATAAAAAATGATAAAGAAAAAAAAAGAATGAAAAAGTTGTGAAATAAAGTTTTGAAAGGTGCAAAAGAAATGGGGTGTCTGGAAACTCATTTGAAGTTGAATAATGCAGTAAATTTTGAGCAAGAGTAAAAATGCTGAAGAAAACTAAGAAAAGTGATGTTCAAACCACATTTCATGAGGATAAGCCTAAATGACCATACCTTTACACTCAACCCCATTACAAGCCTTTAAAAGACCCTTTTTGATCTTGAGTGAGCTGAAACAAATGTTGAATGGAAAATAAGGGCAAACCTATGGGTGAAGTCATACATGTGTTCATCTTTGTGATTGTGAGAGTCGTGTGTGATTCCAGAGCATTAAATTGTTGAAGAATAGTGTGTGAATATGGAATCATCTTTGTTGTGAGGGCATTTGAGTACCTTTGTTGAGCTTGAACTTGCAGTTGAAGAAAGTATTGTGAACTTGAGCATATTTGATAATGGTGAGTCACAATTTGAATCTTTGAGTGCACAATTGATCCTTGCATGAGTCAGTTGAGTCTTGTTGTGTGTATTCATGATTGAGTCGTTTGAAGCATTGCTTGAGACATCCTTTTTGAACTACTGAACTTGAGTTTTACTTGAGGACAAGCAAAAGTTTAAGTTCGGGTTGTTGATGAGTCCGAGATTTGGACTCATTTAGGGCTTTGTTTACATAGATTTAGTGTCCTCAAATGATTAATTTGTGCCAATGACTGATGTTTAATCGTTGATTTTCAGGTATATGGATTGAGGAACAAAGCAACGACACTAAGAGGCAAAAAGGAACAAAACAAGCTGAAGAAATAAAGAAAGGTGAGACTGAGGATCACCAAGAGCACTCGATTTGTCCCTGAGTGCCTCAGATGACCGCCTAAAGTTCCAGTGTGCCATGCTCTAAAGGAAACAACCAAGTTGGCGAAGAAAAGGAGCAATCAGCGAATCACCGAGTAAATCCGCGATGTAAAGATAGGTCGCCCAAAGTTATAGACCTTGAGGTTGCTTAGTGCCAAGGTGAAACGGCAGTGGAAGAGACCAAAGGGTGGCTCACTGAGTGGATCGGCGAGCCTAATTTACATCGCCGAAGGATCTTTCATAGCTTATTTTCGGCAACTATAAATAATTTTTTGAACATTTAGTTTAGTATCAAATAACTTTTAGAACAATTTGTTATTAGGTTTTGGAGCATCTGAGACAGTTTTCTCTAGAGTTTTCTTTAGCTTCGAAGGATTGAAGGTATTCACTTTTGAGAAATTGGATGTGGGTCTTTGAGATTCATCAAATTGGAGCATTGTAAGGACGAAATTACTCTTACCAAGTTGATGATTAATCAATTTGGTAACTGTTTTTACCTTTTTATAATGTCAAGCTAAAACCCCAATTCTTGTGGTGTGATCATGTGATTATGAGCTGATTTAGTTTATTTGTATTGCTAATTGTTAGTTTAAATGTTATTTAGAAGTGATTTTAATCATTAATTGTGGTTTAATTTAAAAATTGAAGTTGCAAATGCATTTCTATGTTGGTGTTCTTGCCTTGCTCGACAGGGAGGTTTTAGAACTAAAATTATTGATTGATGGTTTGTGGGTATTGGGTTAACCTGGGTTCAGCTCGAGAGAGTGAATCCTAAACCAAATCACACACATTCAGCTCTAGAGAGTGAATGGATTAAGGTGTGGTTTGCTCTTACTTTTCATGCATGTTGATGTTCGAGAGAAATCACTTGATTCGGGGTTAATTGTTCGAGAGAAAATTTACCTCCACTATAGCCTAGCCTACTCACTAATATCTAGCTATTTTCTAATAGTTGCAATTACCCATATGTCTATATTTTCCTATAATCGATCACATCCCAAGAACTCGTCTCATTATTGCTAATTCGTATTGTTTGTGACTCTTTGTAGTTTTTAATGTAAACCAAAACTCCCAGTTGACATTCGTGTCACCTATTGATTTGAATGATGTCTTTATTCGATAATTTTTATTCCTATGACTGATTTGACCATGTTCATACTTCCCAATTGAATCTGAAATGCGTACCACTCCTTGTGGGATTCGACCCCAACTCATTTAGTTGCATTTTATATTAATTTAGGATCGTTGACACTTAGAATTTGGTAAAGTGTCTTTGAAACGTTATTAATCAGGATGATCACCTACCTCTCATAAAGTTGGCCTATAAAAGTAGCTTCTATTCTAGTATTCAGATGGCCTCTTATGAGGCACTGTATCGGTGTAGATGCAGATCTCTGGTTGGTGGGTTCGAAGTAGCTGAAGCAGCCTTGATTGGGTCAGATTTGGTTCATGAGGATATGGAGAAGTGCAACTATTCAGGGAAAAACTCAAGACAGGTTTGGTTCGTCAGGAGTCCTATGCAGAGATGAGAAGGAGGGACATAGAGTTCGAAATCAATAATTGGTTTTCCTGAAGGTGTTACCCATGAAGGGGGTGCTGTAATTTTGCAAGAAATGAAAGCTCAGATCCAGGTATGTAGGTCCTTATAGAGTCCTGAAAAGGGTTAGTAAGGTAGCTTATGAGTTAGTGTTACCAACAGAACTAGCATCGGTTTATCCAATGTTTCACATTTCCTTGTTGAAGAAGTGTGTGGGTGATCCGGCATTGATTGTACCATAGGAGAGTGTGGCTGTGAATGATAGCCTCCCCTATGAGGAAATTCCCGTTCAAATTCTTGACCAGCAAGTTCATAGGTTGAGAAATAACGAAGTCACTTCAGTAAAGAATTTGTGGAGGAGACAGTCTGTAGAGAAAGCTACTTGGGAAGCAGAAGCAGCCATAATGGCTAAGTATCCTCACCTCTTTCCTTCTGATCCTGTTTCAGCTTGAGGTTATAGTTACTCTCCAGTTTCTCAGTTACTCTTGTGTATTTTAGTCTCAGTATGTTTTTCACCCAGTTATCCTTGCATTTCAACATATTTGTATGCTCATGGAACTCAATTCGGTCATATATTAGTTTCTAGAAGTCAGTTTGTAGGGATTTCATCTCTTTCCTCCGAACTCAGCTTATTTACTTTTCATTCTAGGATTAATGATCCCAAATGGGAGATATTGTAACACCTTGGGATTGAACAAAGACTGGACAAGAGAAAAAAAGGGTGAACCACAGAGGGGTTCACGCACCGTGAACAGGACAGCGACCCGTCACCATCGTCATGGTTCACATCCAGCCGCCCTTGGAGGATGATAGAGCCCTCCGCAGGTCGTGGAACCCTACACAACACATCAAGTGTACCTAGGAAACAATCCAGTACAACCCCAAATCCCTGTGAAGAACCACAGTTGCCTACATGACCGGTGGTTCTTCAAACTGTCTTTGAAGTGGACCGTGAGTGGGGCATGTCGGCCTTCAAGTTTTGGGTCAACTTCAAATGATCATATCGTTCAGCACAAAATGAATTAAGTGGCCCATGAACTATCTAATGAAAGGCCTTTGAGTCCTCTTTCCAACAACACCATATTTTCCTAATTTCGAGAAACAAGTAAAAAGTTATGCCCATTTTAGTGAAGCCTTGTCGGGCAAGGCATCTTCACGAGCTGCTAGACGGGTCTTGGTCTTCATGACGGCCCGTGAATCATGTCTTGAAGTCACTTCAGCAACATTTAAGTTAGGGTTGTTTTGGTCATTTCCCCTACACATTAGGCACTTAAACTACGTTGTTTGATGTCTAAACTACATCATTTTACTCAGTCTAAACCTAATAATCTAGTCAGAACCTACCCAAAACCGTCATTCTCCAAAAATAACCCAACTTAGAGAGAAAAGAAGAGGAAAAGTTGCTTGTTTCATCCAAGAGAAAATAGAGGTTTTCTTCAAAGTTCAGCGTCCAAATCTAAAGGATTTCTCCATAAACTTTGTCACCAGGTATGTTAGATTTCACCTGCAGGTTCCTTTCACCCATTAGGTCCCTAGAATTCAATTAGTTCTTCAAATTATCATAAACCGTTCAGACCTAGAGCTTTTAGATTTTCAAGACTTATTGTGATTATGGTTCCTTTGATCTAAGTAACTTGTTTCTTGATAGTTTAATATAATTCCATGCATAGTACTCAGAACCCTAGTTTGTGTAAATTTATCTTAGTTAATGAATTATACTTGCTAGGCCATTGAGACAAAGATTCATGATTCATATTTAGAATTTCACATTCTCAATATATAAATGTTTCATTCTCAGTTAGGATGTTAGTTTTGGAGTTATTCACATTTAGTGCATTCTAGCTACATAAATATTCAAAACGGATTTGACTTAGCACCGAGTTTTAGTAGGGTTCTGTGTACCCTCAAAGTCCCATAAGTATGTGCCCGCGTAGGTTTATAAGTCCTCTCAGTTGTGCATCAGATTTTAATGATCATGCCAAAGTCATACCTCTATACCCCTGGCAAGGTGAATTGGGTCCTCTCTATGGGGTGTATAAATTGGACTTCATTTTAAGATCAGGTGGTTTATGTTGGTTAATAGTACCTCTGACAAGCACACTCTTATTGCATTGACCAGGTTTTCAGCATTTATTTCGGTTTACAGTTCTACATGTTGTCTTCATGATTAATACATGATCATTGCATCCAGTTTTGTTCACTGTTATACTTCAGTACATATGTATATCCTTGTTCAGACTATATCATTGCTTAGTTATTCATTGTTTATCCTATATGCATTGTTCCCCTTCGGATATCCTTCATACTGTGTACATTCCAAGTATTGACGCATACTTTTGTACTACATCCTTTCATTATGTTGGTTGAGGTACTCAGCATCCAGATCACGCTTAGCTCGATTTTCGGTCCAACTTCAGCAGTTTAAGTGGTGATTCGTCATATTTCTAGAAAAATACAAACTAAGGATTGTCTCCTTGAACAAATAGAACTACAATTATGAATTGCACTGACAAATATCGTTTACTTAATTAAGACTCCATTTATAATAAGGAAATTATTCTACTACTAAAGTATAATAGTTTGACACTAAATCTTAGATTTCAAACTAAATAATAATGCGTAGGGAAAGAGATGTTACGTTTCGTACATTATCTCTGTAGAAACATAAATCTTTTTGCAATTGCGCATCACCCGCTTCAGCCTAAAATATAATTGAATGTAAACATTGTAGGAGTGATTTGGATAACACGACACTAGATACACATTCATGAGTAAAAGCTAGATATATACTAGATTCATTAATCTGCACGATGCCTTGTAAAAAAATTGAACAAATCATGCAAAAAGCTCTAGTCATCCTGACTCCTACAGTCTTCGGTTCGTTCTTGACTAAAAGTGAAAGATATATATAGCTTTAAATGTAAACCTAGAAAACCAATAGATTAATTACTTGCAATGCAATGAATCAATGGTTACCAACTTAGTATTTAATACGTCTATAATGAAATGATTCATCACCACTTAACAAGGGTAGATCTATGAATTCCAAGTTACAATAAACAGTATATTATAAGTCACTTTCAATATAAATCTACCTCTTCCAGTTAAGTTGGGAATAGAAAAACAATCACTTTAATAAATATAGAAAAACTAACAAAAAAATTCTAAAGACAAATATAAATTAATATAAAACTATTTGCTTATGTTGAAAACTAATCAAAGAGTCAACAATCATTTCTGGTGAAGATTTAACAGGTAAAACCTGATGAAAGTGAAATCACATTCTTATGGAATTAAATTGTAGGATGTTACCCAAAGGATATCCTACAAGTAATGAATGTGTCTGATCTTACTAGATGCAACTTGTGAGCCTTCTTCAGGTACACCCTTAAGAACATTCATCACTCAAAGAATCTCATTTGAGTAAAAACTATGGACTGATGAAGTGTATTCTCATACCAAAGAAAAAGAGTGTGACGGCTAAGTGAAATGTAGGGTTTTGAGGATTAAAGGAAGAAAAGTGAAGCATTTATAAAGCAAAAAAAATCCTTGCACTACTTAAATATTTTTAAATTTACCTCTAATAACTATCTAATTTGTCAATTAGTCCTTTAAAATTTTAACTAACTGTATATATAGCCCTTTAAATTTAGCATTAAGTGTCTGTTTGATATTTCATCCCTTTTAATGATTATTCAGATATATTTACATGATAGGTATATGTTTTTGAATTTATATATATAGATATACTAGTTTCTCAAAACGCACTTTGCATGTTTTGTTTCTTATCATTACTGTAAATTTTTTGATATATTTGAAAACATAAGTTATAAAATATGAAAATGGTAAAAATTAGCAATGTTAGTTTTATCGCTTACATTTTAATCATTAAATAAAATGCATTAAAGTAGAACTATGCATTTGACACTAAAGTAGAAATATATGAAGCTAAATAAGATAATTAATGTTATCTCTCATGGTATGAATATGTCAATGAATTACTACTTGAATAGTTAATAAATGTATGAATTGCCATTAACAAAATTAGCAAAGACATGAAGAAAAACTATATATATTTCTCCAAAACTTACAAATAAAGCACAATAAATGTCATTCATCTTAACTTGAATTACTATAGGGACATTATTTATTAATTTCCCGTATCTGCTGCAAGAGAATCCATTCATTGACACATATACTAGACCTTAACAAACTAGACAATTCGTCCATGTCTCGTAACCAAGCGAAAGAGGATTCATGGATAGAAGTTGTGGGTTAACCCTTGGTCTTCCCTGAGCATTGAAGGGTAAAATAGTCCATCAACTAATTATCATGGATATTTTGATAGTTCGACTTTATATTAGGAGCTTCTCATTTATATTTATAATATAATTATTTTTTATTTGTATATTGAACCTATATCCCATCTTAATTGGCATAATGTTTTATATATGTATTTGAAGTATAGTGGATCATAAAAAAACAAGTAATATTGATCTCCTTAATTACTCTATAGGGTTAAGCAGAAAAAATTATTCTAAATAGATTGATAATGCATCAAAATAAATGTATGTATTCACAAATGTAATAGGTATAATATAAACATGCAAACATAATCAAATTGAGAAGGCAGAAAATGTTTAAGTAAAACTACAATGAAGATAAAAGAACTAAACAAATCCTCGCAAAAATAAGTTATCAAAAGTAAAAGGAGAACTTTTAGTTGATAAAATTATATTATTATTTGTTAATAAAATACTAAAAATTTCATCGACACTCGATATAAATATTGTATCTTAAAGATATAGCACAATATAAATCTTCAATACATTTATTGCCGTCTTAATGAATATTGTCACGCCCCAAGCCTACAACCCGGATGTGGTTGGCACTCGAAAACTATTTCTGGCCCCAAGCAAACCCTTGGTCTGGCTCAACTCTCAGTAGAAGACTTACTCAACAATAGAAATCTCAAAACAAGCTCAACTCATAAGATATCATAAATAAAATAGTTTACTCAGTACTCAAATGAACATAAGTGTTCAACTCATAGTCTTTTAAACATCAACAAGGAAATGAGAACAAGACTCTTCAACTAATATTGTCTATCTATGAATACGCTAAATGAAAAATATGGAAGTCAGGACAAAACCCACGACATCCTAATAAAGCTGAGAAGTAAATAGAATCCTCTTGAAGCAAGGATCCTCACCAAAGCTAACTACAACTGCAAGTGGTAAGAACGAAGCGTATGTTGATGACCCTCCTTACTTGTATCTGCATCATGATAGATGCAGTCTAAATTGCATCAGTACATGGAATGTAGGAGCATGTAAGGGGAACTCTAAAGCATAGACATAAGCTTGAACTGTTAAAAAGGAAGAACAAACTCACCTTATCTCAACTCAACTCTACTCAATTCAACTTAACTCAAAGATATTCAAACTCAGAAGTACTCAACTCAGTTCAATATAAAAGTAACAAATAAGATGAATTATAAATAAAACTTTTTAAAAAAAATAGATAATAACTCAATTTATTTAAAAATACAATAATAACTCTTTACTCTTATTTGGGAGGTTCTCTAAATGAGAACCATCACTATGTGCTATGTGATGATACAACATCTCGCCCATGCTTCTAGAACTGTCCTATTCCTTGACGGAGTATAAGACGCCCTCAACAAAGTGGATCAATTAACCAATACTTAAAAAGTATTAAGGAAACATCTAAAAAATATGACCCTTTCTACCCACATTGGCATACATGGTTTTTGAGGACTTTGAGTTGTTTGAACTCATCCCCATATCGGTTCTAAATACTACACTCAATAATATAACTCATGCTCATATGTTTAAAAACATTTCCTCATCCTAAAACTTTGAGATTATTACTCAAAAGGTTCTTTCAAAAGAGGTTATACTCAAAAACATTTCCTCATCCTCAAACTCATTCGGAAATCAATGTTTCCTCTCATTTTAAATTTGAAAACATTTAGTCTTGGGAATACATAGTTCCCATATATTCATTTTGAAAACATGAACTCGACTTTCCTCATCCACATACTCAAGTCTTAAATATGTTTTAAAGGATTGCAAATAACTTCTCAACAACGTCTAAAGAGAACTTCTCACACTTTACTCATAACTCTATCCTAAATTTGGATTATGAATTCAAGAGTGTGATTCACGATATGAAGGATCTCGTGATGATTAAATGAGATTTAGAATAGTCAAAATAAGGAAGGGAGTGAAGGTACACTTTAAAAAAACTTAAACAGGACGAACGACAGAAAATGGACGGGGCAGGCGACCCGGGCACATTGAGTGACGTAGGGCGCCAGCCCCAAAACTACAAAGGCTCTTTTTTGATTCACTGGTGGCGCGGCGTGTCAGTCCCTTGCATAGAAAATCCGACGAATTTTTCTTCTCGATTTTGGCCCGAATTCACCTAGAATCGGATGGTTTCTTCCAAACATCCTTAGATTCGTTTACTCAACTTAATTACATGTAACTCTACTCGAAAAACCCTCAAGTACAGTGCTCATTAACAAGATCCTCGCCTCAAGAACTCAACCAAACATCATATTTCAAGAATGAAGAACAACCCCTCAAGAACACTCATCATGAACTTAAATTTCTAAATCTCTATGGATGAATTCGATAATATAAATCATGATTGGCATGTGGGTGAACGAAACCATCACTATGGAAGATTACATACATCATTAGGACTGAATCCTTGGCGAAATCCCTCGATGATTTGCAAGAAAATGTTGAACGCTCGATATTCTCCTTTGTTCCTCCTCTTGAACTTTTCTCCAAAACCCTAAGCGTATTATAGAATTTTGAAACTGATCTAAGTTAGTTGAGACCCATAAAATATTACTATAAACGTTTAAAGCTAATAGAATAAGGAATATACCAAAATACCCCTCTTTAATTCATATGTATTTCTTATTCAGACATGCTAAACTCAAACAGGAATATCTCCCTCATCCGAACTGGAAATTTAGTAAACTCTGTGGCGTTAGAAAGAGGACTCAACAATCTTTCATTTGATACCTTATGGGCCACCTAACGCATCATGTACTAAAACTTATGTTCGCTTGAAGTTGCACCAAAACTCATATTTGAAGACTAACTTGCAAATTTTTCAATTTAGCTATTTCCAATTTATTTCTTTCTAAAATTTTCCCTTTGTAAGACCGAGGTGTTACAAGGAATTTCATTGCATTGATCTGGAATTTCTCTAGAAGGAAAGATATGTGGGCATCTCTTCTTCATGTCCTCCTCAGCCTTCCAAGTAGCTTCCTCAACAAACTTGGTCCTCTATAAGACCTTGATTAATGCTACCTCCTTGGTTGTCAACTTGTGAACCTGACGATCAAGTATTTCAACGGGTATCTCCTCATAAAATAGGTTGTCTTTGATACCAAACTTTTAGTAGGTATAATAAGTGAAAGATCGTTCATACACTTCTTCAACATTGAAATGTGAAACATCGGATGGACTACTGCTAACTCTGACGATAGCTCCAACTCGTAGGGGACATTGCCAATACTTTTTGATATCCTATAAGGACTAATATACCGGGGACTAATGTCACAACCAAGGGGTACACCCTAGACTTAACATGGCATACAAGACCCCGAGAGGCCTCATATAATCCACTTAGCTTTCATAGTAAAGAAAATAGAAAATCAACAAGATTTAAAACATTTCAACAATATCAAAGTTTTATTAAACAAAGCAGATGTCTAATACACTTGTCTCAAAAACAATCTAATACAATAAAATCCTTGGGACACAACCCATACAATAATGTTAAAAAGTAAAAGGAAAAGAACTTAACAAAGTGGTTGTCATATCCTCGCATGCTATGAGGAATCACCCATCTTCAACCTTGCCTCTACTATAGATCATAGCCACGGGGATGAGAGTCGGAACGTTAGACCCTATATTTAGATAAGAAATGTAGGCAACAGTGTGCGTTAGTACAATAATGTACTAAATATGATAGCTTGCATAAACATCAACATAAACATAAGAGTTACACAATATAAGTCATAAGGCATAATCAATGCATATAATAGATCATTTCACAAATAAGGAGTACTTCTTGAAGTAACTTCAATTCATCCTTACTCATCATGGAAGGGAAAATCAAGCAACAATCCAAGCTCTTCATCTATCATAACATGTATTTAGCTTATCTTTTATAGACATGGGGAATCGCCTCTTGCCTTCCTATGAGGGCTCATGGGTATTCGCTTCTTGCCTTACATAAAGGATCATGTGTACTAGCCTCTTTTCAAACTTATGGGATCATAGGTATTGGCCTCCATGCCAAACATCATATGACATGGGAACTCACCTCCATGTATTTCTATAAGGATCATGGGTACTCGCAACTCACCTCCATGTATTTCTATAAGGATCATGGGTACTCGCATCCATGTCTAACATAGTTATAGGAACGCGGGGAGTCACCTGTTGTTCAACATCAAGGAATAAGTGTACTCGCCTCTTATTCTATTCTAAGGAATGTGGGTAATCCCCTTATTATAAGGAATATGGGTACTTTCCTCACATCCTTCTCTTTTAGAGGTCAAGGGTAATCACCTCTAGAATTATCAATTTCTTAGTCTTTTAGCTTATATTCATTTTAGGTGAGAAATCCTTTCAACCTAAAATCATACTATGTGAGAAAGTCATTCACATTCATACATACATAAAGGCAATCATGTGGAAATTCCCTTCCATAATTAATCACATCAATACTAAAAAATTAATGCATATGCTTCACTCTCAAAGCCATTCGTATCATAAATCATCATATATTCTTCAATCTCAAAGAAATTCTACTGTATCTTATCAATCATATAAGAATACATCTAAACCCATAATTTGTCCTTTCATGGCATAAAACCCATCTACATCAATTTCACCTTAGAAACATGGGTTAGGCATGGGTACATGTAAATTCAGCCTAAAATATGTAATCCTATCAATTAATGCATAAACAATCATAATCCAATCATTTGGATCAACATTCATCAAGACCCTCAACATTAGAAGAAAACCCTAACTCAAATTGTGGGATTTCAATCTTTCAACTGGGGAATCTTGGGGGTCCATGGATGCAAGAATTCCATGGATGAAAGTCATCATACCTTACTATCAAAGCCAACAATTACTTGAGGAATGGAGACTTGATCTTGATCCTAGCGTGAACCCTTTCTTCTTTTTCAAGTTCTAGAGAGAAATATTTTGGAGAGAAAGAACCAAATTACTTTTGGTGAAATTGAGAGAATGACTTGAATGGGTGAGTTTTGGGGTTAAAATCACTTATATAGGGGTCCTAGCCTTGGTTAAAATGACATGGCTTTGATTTAATTAAAACAGAAAAAGACCCAAAAGCCCCTAAACTTTCAGTGGACTGAACTATTTCACGCCAGGCTCTACGAGCAGTGGTGGCTCTCACAAGCCATGTTGCCACCCATGGTCCTAGACCACTGTCTTGGAAAACCACCCCTAAAACCTTTCACCCCACAAGACCCTCTCCACGGCCCTTCAAGGCCTTCACGAGCCATCAAATGGCTCGTGGGAGGGTCTCACTTTAGGAAACCTTTGGGAGCTCACTACCTAGCTCTTCATGAGCACCACCACGATTCATAGTGCCCTTCACGGGGAGTCATGATGTTCGTGGGAGGTGAGCACCACTTGGCTAGCCATGTGAGCCACCACAGGCAGCACCACGCCTCGTGTTACCCTTCACGGCCCGTATGGGTCCACGTGAAGGTTACTTAGGCTCAATTATTTGGCTCATGACTTCTAGTTTGGTCCCTTGCTTAGACTACTAGATTCCAAAGTTTTACATTACCTCCACCTTGGGATCATTCGTCCTCAAAGGGAATTCTAGACACCTCTTGAAAGAAAAGACTCAATTCTAGCAACCCATAATGCATGCAATCTCATCAAAATGCACACAACCAAGGAAGAACTTCGTCTCCAAGCTAAACATACTCAATGCATCATCAGGGAAATAGGAACTAGAACTAGCAACCCAATATGCATGAAATCACACAAACGTAAATACATCAAGGAGGAAAAATCAATTCCAACTACAACATGCTCATATCATCATATCATGAAGTCTATATGCAATTCTAACTTATATTCAAGGAGGAACTGGTCACGACCCAAGCCTAGGGCCTAGACGTGACATGGCGAATGAGAAACCCGAAGGAACCCCAAACAAGCCTCTCAAACTTGTCATCACACTTCATCGGTCGCGGAAGTACATTCAACATTAATTAACGGGAAATAGGGACT
>JAJOOF010024610.1:0-49847 GCA_029582545.1 Solanum lignicaule | reverse complement strand
TAATTAATGTTGAATGTACTTCCGCGACCGATGAAGTGTGATGACAAGTTTGAGAGGCTTGTTTGGGGTTCCTTCGGGTTCCTCATTCGCCATGTCACGTCTAGGCCCTAGGCTTGGGTCGTGACAGTAGGTTTATTTCCTATCTTAAGGCGAGGAAGATGATTACTAAGGGTTGTATTTATCATCTTATTCACGCTCATGATATAGATGTAGAACCACCAACTGTTCAGTCTATTCTAGTAGTTAATGAGTATGTAGATGTATTTCCAGACAAGCTCCCTAGTATCCCTCCAGAATGGGAAATTGATTTTTCTATCGATATGCTACCAAGTACACAACCCATATCTATCCCTCTCCTGCTGAGCTAAAGGAGTTGAAGGATTAGCTGAAAGACTTGCGGGATAAAGGCGTTATTAGGCCTAGTGCTTCACCATGGGGTGCGCCAGTGTTGTTTGTAAGGAAGAAAGATGGCTCACTAAGAATGTGTATTGATTATCGACAACTGAATAAGGCAACTCTAAAGAATAAGTATCCCCTTTCGAGGATAGATGAATTGGTTAATCAGTTACAAGGTTCTAAGTGTTTCTCAAAGATTGATTTAAGTTCACGGTACCACCAGATAAGAGTTCGGGAGATAGACGTTCCAAAGATAGGTTTTAGAACCAGATATGGACACTTTGAGTTCTTGGTAATGTCTTTTGGATTAACTAATGCCCCCGCAGTGTTCATTGACCTGATGAATAGTTTATTTAGGCCGTATCTAGACTTGTTTGTGAATGTATTTATTGATGATATTTTGGTGTATTCACGTTCAAAAGTTGAGCATGTAAATCATCTCCGAGCAGTCCTTTAGGTTCTTCGAGATCGAGAACATTATGCAAAGTTTTCTAATTGTGAGTTCTGGTTGGACTCTATAGTTTTCTTATGCCATATTATATCAGATGCAGGCATTGCAGTTGATAAACAAAAGATTGAGGCCGTAAAGACTTGGCCCAGACCCATTACTCCTACTGAGATTCGTAGTTTCTTAGGGTTAGCTGGGTACTACAGAAGGTTTGTACATGGGTTTTCTTCAATTTCAGCCCCATTAACGAAGCTGACTCAAAAAGCAGCTAAGTTCAGTGGACTGAGGCTTGCGAGCATAGTTTCCAGGAGCTGAAGAATAGGTTGACATCGGCACCAGTTCTTGCATTGCTAGAGGGTTCAAAAGGCTATGCAGTATATTGTGATGCTTCTGGTGTTGGGTTGGGATGTGTCCTAATGCAATATGGTAAAGTTATCGCATATGCTTCAACGCTGTTGAGAAAGCATGAGAAGAATTATCCGACCCACGATTTAGAGTTTGCTGTAGTTGGGAATGCGTTAAAGATCCGAAGATACTATTTGTATGGCGTTCATGTTGACATCTTAACAAATCATAAAAGCCTTCAATATATCTTTAGACAGAAGGAGTTAAATCCACGACAACGTCGATGGCTTGAGCTACTAAAAGACTACGACATGGACATTTTATATCATCTAGGATAGGCAAATGTGGTAGCTGATGCCCTCAGTCGAAGATCTATGGGTAGTTTATCATATTTAGGTGTTGAGAAGCTTGAGCTAGCATGAGAGCTTCATCATTTAGCTAGCTTATGAGTCATATTGTTATAGCCAAAAGATAGTTGGGTAACAATTCAGGACATGGCCGTATCATCTCTAGTTGTAGAAGTAAAACATCGCACCAAGAGGATCCTAGTTTAGAGCAGCTCAGAGCGAAGGCTCAGAAACAACAGACTTTAGCATTTGATATAGCAGGAGATGGAGTCCTTAGATATAGTGGTCGATTGTGTTTTCCAAATGTTGCAGGGCTTCCGCATTGAATTATGGAAGAGGCACATCATTCCCGTTATTCTATTCACCCTGGTTCAACGAAGATGTACCATAATATTAAGGAGATCTATTGGTGGAACGGGATGAAGAAATGTTGAGCACCAAAAGCCCACTGGGCTAGTTCAGGAGATAGCCATTCCTTTGTAGAAGTGGGAAGCAATTAATACGGATTTTATTACAGGGTTACCTCGATCACATCACAAGTTTGACTCTTTTTGGGTAATTGTTGATAGACTAACAAAATCAGCCCACTTCTTACCAGTCAGGGCTACTTTACGGCCGAAGACTATGCATGGCTCTATATTAGGGAGATTGTTAGGCTACACGGTGTCCCAGTATCTATTATATCTGATAGAGGAGCACAATTCACCGCCAACTTCTGGATGTCCTTCCATAAAGGACTGGGGACACAGGTTAATCTTAGTACAACCTTTCACCGTCATACAGATGGTCAGGCTGAGCGCACAATTTTGACGCTCGAGGATATGTTACGGGCGTGCGTGGTAGACTTCAAGGGAAGTTGGGATGAACACTTGCCTCTTATTGAGTTTGCATACAATAATAGTTATCATTCCAGCATCGGGATGGCACCTTATGAGGCTTTGTATGGGCAAAAATGTAGATCCCCCATTGGATGGTTCGATGTAGGTGCGTTAGGGTTGATTAGACCCGACTTAGTATAGCAGACAGTGGAGCAGGTCAAGCTCATACGGGAGAGCTGCTAACATCTCAAAGTGGATAGAAGTCATACTCAGATGTGCGACGAAGGGACTTAGAGTTTTGTGTCGATGACTGGGTATTCTTAAAAGTCTCACCTATGAAAAGGGTTATGAGATTTGGCAAAAAAGGCAAGGTTAGTCCAAGATTCATTGGATCATACTGGATCCTTCGGAGGGTAGGACGAGTGGCTTATGAGTTAGAATTGCCTTAGGGCTAGAATCTGGTCATCCAGTTTTTCATTCTATTCTATGGAAGTGCATAGGGGACCCTTCTCGGGTTGTCCCAGTTAAGGATGTTCAAATCACAGAGGAGTTGTCCTAAGAGGAAACTCCAGTTGCCATATTAGATCGAAAGGTCTGTTAATTGAGGGCCAAAGAAGTGGCTTCGGTTAAAGTATTGTGGAGAAACAAGAATAGAGAAGAGGTGACCTGGGAAGCTGAGGATGACATGAGGTCCAAACATCCTCACTTGTTTCATACCCTAGGGTATCACATATCAGTTTATATTGGTGCAGTGATGTAAGATACCTATCTAATTTTTTATATTGTTGCTTATTAGTATTGTTGTTGTCGTTGTATATTTGCTCGCACTGTTATTGCGGAGCTATAGTGCTTAGCAATTTATCTGATCATGTGAAATGCCTAGGTTAGACTTTTTGCATTTTAGGTTCCTGGATAGTGAAAATGCCAAAGGATACTCTGCCTAAATTTTGGAAACACCTAAGGACTTAACCGCGTGACCCAGATATTTTTTTCATTCGAGGAGGAGTGTTTCTAAGGGGGGAAGAATGTAATACCGCAACTTTTAAAAACATCTAAATTAACTCATATCTTCGTGGAAATATACGGAGGGTGAGTAATAAATTAAGAATGATGTGGTATGTCATATTTAAGTGTTCAAGGGTTATATCTCAAGTTTTGAAGTTAGGTAAGTGGCAAAATAAAAGTTGGCGAAATTTATCGTAATTTCCTTTTTAAAGATTTCTCTAAAATTTGTGTCAAATGTCTTGGATGTTTTATCCCAATATATAAAGAGTTAGAAGGCCTATCACCCATTAAATCGAAGGCCTACGAGTCTAGTTTGCAATGCACAAAACCCCGTATTTAACCAACATCAGAGTAAAAAGTTATGAGGGTTTTACTACAGACTGCCGAGGCAGAATTCGGGTCGGGTAAAAAATGTTGTATATTGGCTTACTCAACATTTTAAGCCATGAAAACATTTATTTTCACTTCCAAACCAGAAATAAAGCATAAGAAATGGTTCCTATGAAGTTCTTGCATGATGAAAGTTGGTTTTGGACGATTCCTACCATTAAAGGTTCCCTCCAAGCCTAGAAATACGATCTCTACACGTGGCAATCGTTTTTCCCTCCTATTAGCTGCGTTTGGAGCTAGTTTTTGAAGATATAAATTTGTAGTTATTGGTATTTCTTAAACGTTTACACTTGTTTAACTAAGGTAATCATCTCGGGACCCTTTTATGGTTGTTTTTATGAATTTCTACGGACGTTTCAGCAAGTTGGGACAATATGGCAAATCTGTTGATTTAAGATTAATTATGAACTGTTTATAAGTGCATTTCAGCTGTGTATATAGAGTGATTGTGAAGCTTAGGACATAAGGAACAACTTTCGTGAAGGAACTGCGATTTTTCGAGCATTCATTGGAAAGGTATGTTAAGGCTATTTTCTACTTACAACATGTTTCCTTAAAGCTTAGGAGCAATGTAATTGGGTTGTTATCGTTGTTACACTTGTAGCCATTATTGTTGATTGTTGGTTGCTCCAGTTGATATAATTCTCCCTTGTCGGGATTCTTATTCAGTTAGTAGCGTCCCTATGTTTGACACGACTTAGACGCTACTTGTATAGGTTGCTTAAAACTGAATTGCTTGCTTTTAGCGATTGGATTATTATTGTTGCCCTTGGGGCTATTGTTGTTAGCTCCAGGAATGTGATCTATGCCTAGAAGGGCTATGTTCGACCTACTGGGCTATATGGATGCCTAAAAGGGCTATGTGTTGCCTACGGGGATATACTGATGCCTAGAAGGACTATGAGTTGCCTACAGAGCTATATTGACACCTAAGAACGCTATGTGCTTCCTACAAGGTCATGTTGTTGCCTAAGAGGGCTATGAGTTATCTATAAGCTATGTTGATCCCTAAGAGAGCTATGTGTTGCTTACGAGGCTATATTAATGACTAAAAGGGCTATGCGACTACCTACGGGGCTAGGGGTCTACCGATAGGGGTATATAGGCTGTTTGGGCCTAAGTAGGTGGTCTTGTATGCTGTTTGTAGTTGCCCAGCTTATGTGGGCTTGGTTAGGTTGTTGTTTTATTATTTTTGATAAGTTTAGATCTAGGAGCAGGTCAATACACTTATCCTATTCTTGATTTATTTATTGGATTATTCTAGTATATCAGGATACCTTCTCATAGTCTATTACCTTCCATACTCTGTACAATATTTCGTACTAACGCTCATTGCCTGGGGGCGCTGCATTCATGCATGGAGGTCCTGACAAATGACCGAGAAGACCTCCTCAGCAGTAGGATTGACTTTTATCCGATTGGCTAGCCCCTTTCCTCTGGAGCTGCCAGAGTTGGGAGGTTTGTTACCTTTTGTTGTTTATATCTTTATGGGTAGGCTGGGGCCCTGTCCTGTTAATCTTTACTACTCTTAGAGGCTTGCAGACTAGTGCGTGGGGTGTATAGCTACATTATGGCCATACTGTCCTATGTTGTTGGTTTGCTGAAGCTTGCGAGTTGTTTGATGTATTATATTGATATATACCTGCTTTTAGTTTTTTTATAGATATCATGGTGGACTCGACGGCCCAATCAGAACTTCTGTGCTAGTTGGCTATTAATTTATATGATCTCATGGGAGTAGCTGCTTCATTTATAGATCAGTTGATAGTGGCCTTGTCGGCCGAGGGCTTAGTTTTAAGCCTAGATATACTTGTTTGTTTTCTTGATTGCGTGTGGTTGCCATGTGCTACTAGCAAATGATTCATCAGGGTCATCTCGGGCCTGAGTTTTTGCATTAGGAGCCAGTTGCGCCCCTCGAGTTTCAGGCGTGATACCTTATAAGCCCATAAGGCTAAAGAACCAATGCCCTAAACCCTTAAAAAAAATATACTGAAAACCCAAAACTTTAAACCCTAAAAAAGACAAAACTTTAAACCCTAACCCTTAGGACATAAACTCTATAGCCTAAACTTTAGGGCCTAAATCCTAAACCCTAAAAAACCCTGAACTATAGGACCTAAACCTCAAGGACTATACCCGAAAATCTAAACATAGGGCTTAAACCCTAAACGATAAATTTGTAGCCCTAAACCGAAGGGCCTACAATCTAAACCGTTAACCATAAGCCCTTAGATACTTGAAACCCTAAGAAAGCCTAAACCCTAAAAAAACCCTAGGAAACAGTAAACCTTAAAAAAAGCCCTAAGAATCCCAAAACCTTATAAAACCCTAAACCTTTAAACACTAAAACCTTAAAAAACCCTATGAATACCTAAACCCTAATAAACCATAAGAAACCCCAAATCTTAAAAACCATATAAAACAACAAACCCTAAGAAACCCTAGAAAACTCTAAACATTAAAAAAAACCTAAGTATCCCTAAACCCTAAAAAACCCTAGAAAATCCGTAATGCTAAAAACCCCTAAGATACCCTAAATAATTACCCAAAAAAACCCAAAACGTATAAACCTTGAAAACACCGTAAACTCTATACCTTAAACCTTTGGGCCTAAATCCTAAACCATAAAAAACCCTAAACTGTCGAGCCTAAACCTTAAGGACTATACCCTAAATTGTAAACTTTAGGGCTTAATCCCTAAACCCTATATCGTTAGCCCTAAACCTAACCTAACGGCCTAAAACCTAAACCCTTAACCTAAGCCTTAAAAATACTAGAAAACCCTACACCCTAAAAATACCTTAAGAAACCCTAAACCTAAAAAATCCTAGAAAACCCTACACCTTAAAAATACCTTAGGAAACCCTAATCCTTAAAAAAAAAAAAAAAAAAACCCTAGAAAACTTTTAACCCTAAAAACCCCTAAGATACCCTAAAAAATTCCCCCCAAAATCCTAAAAAAAACCCTAAAAACACCCTAAAGAAAACCTTAAAAACCCCTAAACCTATGAAACCAAAGCCCTACACCCTAAAAGATAAACCCTAAACTCCAAGAAAACCCTAAACCTTATTCTTAAAACTTTAAACCCTAAAAAAAGGACCTAAAAACACTAGAATTTACAAATCCGTAAATTTTAAGTACGAAATGATAGGACCTAAATTCTATACCCTAAACCTTAGGGCAAAAATCCTAAACCCTTAAAACACCTAAACCTTAAAGACTATACCTTAAACCCTTAAAAAACCCTAAGAAACCCTTAGAACAACTCCTAACCCCTAAGAAACCCTAAAAAAACTACACCTAAAAACCCTTAAAACACCCAAAAAAAATTCTTAAAAACCCCTAAACTTAAAGAAACCAATGCCCTAACCCTAAAAAATAAACCCTAAACCCTAACAAAATCCTAAACTTAAAAACATCTAAAACCTAAAGAACCTAAATCCATACACCCTAAAAAACCTAAACCCAAAAAACCTAAACCCAAAAAACCCTAAACTTGAAACTATAAAAAATCCTAAACCCTAAATTCTAGGACCTAAACTCTATATCTTAAACCTTAGGGCCTACTTCCTAAACCCAAAAAAAACTCTAAAAAGACCCTACCCCTCAGGGCCTAAACATCTAGGACTATAGCCTTAACCCTAAATCTTAGGGCTTAAACCTTAAACACTAAATCGTAAACCCTAAAACGTAGGGCCTAAACCTCAACCATAGGGCCTAAAATCCAAACCGTAAACCCTAATCTCTAAGAAACCCTAAACCCTAAAAAAACCTAAAAGACCCTAAGAAACCCTAAACCCCTAAAAACCCCAAAAAATCCTAAACCTAAAAAACCCTAAAAACAACATAAATTAAATCTAAAAAACCCTTAATCGTAAGGGACCCAAAGGACAAAACCCTGAAACCTAAAAAAGCATAAACCTAAAAAACCCTAAACTAAAAACCCTAAAAAAACACTAAAAACCCTAAACCGTAACACCTAAACTCCATACCCTAAACCTTAGGGCCTAAATCCTAAACTCTAAACCTTAGGGCATAAACCTTAAAGACTATACCATAAACCCTAAACCTTATGGCTTAAACCCTACACCATAAATAATAAACCAAAAACCTTAGGGTTTAAAATATAAACCCTAAACCCTACACCTTAAGAAAACCTAAACTCAAAGAAACCCTAAACCCAAAAAACACCTAAGAAAACCTAAACCCTAAAAAAACCTTAAAAATATCCCCAAACAAAAAACCTTTAATAACTCCCTAGAGAAAACATTAAAAACCCACAAGGCTAAAGAACCTAATGCCCTAAACCCTTAAAAAAGTAAACTGAAAAAACCATAAAAAAAGCATAAAGTTTAAACCCTATACCTTAGGACCTAAACTCTATAGCCTAAACCTTAGGTCCTAAATCCTAAACCCTAAAAACCCGTAAACTGTAGGACCTAAACCTCAAGGACTATAACCTAAATTCTAAAACTTAGAGCTTAAACACAAAACCCTAAATCATTAGGCCTAAACCTAAGGGCCTACAATCTAAACCCTTAACCCTTAAACCCTGGAAAAAATTAAAAGCCGTGGGAAACCCTAAACCCCTAAAAACCTCAAAACATCCTAAACCGAAAAAATCCTAAAAACTACATAAATAAAACTTAAAAGACCCTCAAACCTAAGGGACCCAAAGAATAAAACACTAAACCCTAAAAAAACCTAAACCTAAAAAAACCCTAATCTAAAAACCTTAAAAAAAACTCTAAAAAACCATAAAAACCCTAAACCGTAGGACCTAAACTCCATAGCTTAAACCTGAGGGGGTAAATCCTAAACTCTAAACCGTAGGTCCTAAGCAGCCTTCGCTGATTGGCCACATAGTGAAGAGATCTTCTGATTCCACTCCTTTCATTCAATGCTCTTTGCTTTTTAATTCTGTATTTATTTTCATTTTCCATTGAGGACAATGTTAGATTTATTTGGTGGGGTGTGGGTAATTAAATGTTTGTTTTGACTTGAATAATTTTTTGTCACTTTTTGATGTTTGTGAATATGGTTATTCTCTTGCAATTTTTAGTGTCTGTTGTGGTCAATACCGATGACTTGAATAGTGCTCTCGATTGAACGATATGGGTGTGCAGCTTCAATGAGGCAAATTGAGTTGCATAAGTCAAATGTGAACTCATAGCATCATATTGTGACTAAGCTTGTTGTTGAATTGACCTCTTGTGATGATCGTTGCACGCAATCTAAAAATTGTAGTCTTCTTTGATGATTGTGTTGAATGCCATGTATGATGAGATTATCTCAAAATATGTCCTTGGTAATACCTAGAACTTGCCCCATTAGTCCAATTGACTAATGTAAGAAGGCGATAGATATGATCTTAGGCACAATTTGTGAAGAGTGAATCAAAATTACTATTATACCTCGTTGTCACCACCTTATGAGAGTGTGAGCCTATCTTGGCACCATTTGAGCCCATCCTTTTTCTTTGGATAATACACGAACAACTTTGACCTCTTTGTCCCATCACCTATAACATTCATGAAACATTGGTTCGTTTGAATAGCCAACTTAGGCCAAAACCCAAAGTTGGGGCTATGGTGAAAAAGGAGGAAAGTGAAAAAGTTTGAGAAATTTTCCCTTGATGGATCATGTTGAAAAAGATGGAACCCCTCAATAGAAAAAAGAGAAAAGAGAGAAGTGAAAGAAGAAAAAGATCGAAAAAGAAAAGAATTGTTGAAATAAAGTTTGTGAATTGACAAAAGAAATATGGTATCCAATGAGCCATGCTTAAAAAAACATAGGGTGGATTGTGAAAATAAAAAAGAGTGAAAGAGAAGGAGAAAAGGTGAAGTGCATGACATGCTTCATGAAGGTAGAAGTCACTAAACCAAAATGATTATACCTTTATCCTCAGCTTCGTTACAAGCCGTGAAAGACCTTTTGTGAGCTTGAGTGAGGTGAAAGTAATGTTGGTTGGAAAATAATGGCAAGCCTATGGGTAGAATCATACATGTGTTCATCTTTGAGAGTGTGAGAGTTGCTTTTGATTCCAAAATTCTAAATTTTTGATGTGTTTTGTGTGAGCATTGAATCATTCTTGGTCTTAGGGCATTTTAATGCTTTCTTGATCTTGAACTTGCATTTGAAGCAAGCATTGTGAGCTTGAGTTCTATTTGATAATTGTTAGTCACAGTTTTGAACTTAGATGTGCACAATTGAACTTTGCATAAGTAGTTTGAACCTCTTGTGTTCATTCATGTTGAGTCTTTTGGTAGTACTAGTTATAGAAATCCTTATTGAACTGATTGATCTTGTGTTTACTTGAGGGCAAGCACAAGTTTAAGTTGGGGTGTTGATGAGTCTGAGATTTCACCTCGATTCGGTCTATTCTAGGTGGTCCATTGGGTAAGCAGCGGAGGCTTAATATTCATTGTTTTAGTGTCCTCAATGCCTATTTTATGCTCAAAACTTATGTTTAAGTGCTAATTTGCAGCTATGAAGGCAAAACAACAAGGCATGGACATTACCAGGCTAAAAGGAGTGGAAAAGCTAAAGGTACTGAAGATAAGGAAAGCTGAGGATTGCCAAGACAACTCAATGACTTGTCGAGTGGTCCTTCAGCTCGCCTTAAGTTACAACTTGCCAACCCCTCGACAAAGGCAACTCGGCAGTGGAACGTACCCTTCGGTGACGCACCGATTGGATTGGCGAAGGAGTTTCAGCTTGCCTAAAGTTACAGGATGATTAGTGAAGATGCAAGCAAAAATGCCGATGAGGAAGGGCAATTGGAGCATCGCCAATCAGGTCGGCAAGCTCGATATCGATCACCAAAACTCACAACACAGAAAGGGTGAAGACTACAGCTAAAACAGCAATGGAAAGGATCATTTGGCACATCGTCGACCTGGTCGGTGACACCCGACTTATACCGCCGAATAGCACCGAAGGCAAAAATCAGGGAACATATAAATTGGTTTTGAAAATAGAAACCAGGATCCTCACACTTTTAGACTCGGGGGTTTTGATCCACACACTAGTTTCAGAGTTTTTGAGTAGACTTTGAAGATGGGTTTTGATTTTTAGTTGGTTTCAAGCATTGTGAAGACTCGAATTTCATTACCCATCTTATGAAGAATATAGTTGGTAATGTTTTCTACTTTTTATAATGCGTTGCTAGAACCCCCATTCTTGGGGGTGTAATTATGTAATTAATTGTATCAATTAGCTTATGGGTGTTAGTAATTAATGATTTAATTGTTGATCTTGAAGTAGGTTCGATTGATAATTGAGTTTTAATTCATGAATTGTAGTTACAAATGCAGTTCAAATATATATTCTTTGCTTGTATGAGAAAGAGGTTTTATAATTAATGTTATCAATTGATGATTGTAGTGATTGGATTGTTGTGAATTAAGCTTGAGAGAGTGAGTCTAAATTTGATCCTACCAATCCATCTCGAGAGAGTAGACTAATTGAGATTTTGGGTTATTCATAGTTGTTTTGATTGTCGAGGTTCAAGAGAATTCACTTGAATAGTGATAGGTTATCGAGAGATAGCTACTACATCTAAAACCTAGCCTACCAACTAAGAATCAACGATTTTCAGTAATTAGTAATCACCTCTATAGTAAAATTGGCAATTAATTGATCACATCGCCAATGATCCCTCTCTACTTGAGTACTCCCTTGTTTGTGTAGCTGTTAAATTGACAAGCCTAATCCCCCAATTTGACAGTTGTTTTCAACCCCTGCAATTTAGTATAATTATTCCAATAAATTATATTCCTACAATCGATTAGAACACGTCCATCACATCGTAATTGAATTCTTTGCTATATTACCCCATGTGGGATCGACCCTAAATCTTCATTGGGTTTATACTAGATTGGGATTGCCTACACTTAGAATTGGATGAAGTGTAGTTAGGTATTATCAGTTACCCAAGCTGATGAAAAACATAGTTGGTAACTATTTCTTGCTCTTTATTGTGTGTGGCTAAACCCCCCATTCTTGGGGATGTGATTATGTGATTAAATTGGCACGAGAGGCCAATCGGCGAGCTTAGTCTAGCTCGCTGAATGGATTGACAGTTTGCCAAGCAACCCTAGATCGCCTTTGTGTTCTTTATTTTTTGTAGTTTGAGTCTGTAACATTCGGAGATATGCCTGAACTCGCCAACTTCACTCAGCGACTCGCTGAATGTCTTTGTGATCGCTCTTTGTCAACACCAATTTTAGAAAAATATTATGTATCTTTCGGTGAGCGGCAAATCACGAAAAGGGCATGTACCTCACCGACTTGAACTAATATATGAGCAATTTTATTCTGTAACTTTTGGCGAGCCTGATTTAGTTAACCGAATGGGCTCGGCGGCGAGGCGAACTAGTTGGCGAGTTTTCTTCTAGATTTTTCACTTTGATAATAATTTGAACTGCTTCTAACGTATTGGTTAAATAAAGGTGTTACTCCCTCATGAGTTACATAGGCCGAAATTCCTCCGACAGGGGGGAATAACACAGAAAAAGGAAAGGGGTCTACAGTGCAACATCCAGCTGAGGATAACTACTAAAATGGACATCTGCAACACCTACCTCACATCCTCGTACTCTGACGGTGAGGGCAACTCGGGGTCTAGATCACCTGTCTCCGTATCTAAGCTAGAGGATGATCAGAAGTCGCTAAGGAGGAGAGCTGAGTTGTGCTCTAAAGCGCTACATGATTCAGCCAGGATACTATTGATTTCTGCACCTCCTCCTCCTCCAAAAGAAATGGTTGAGCAGGTACCTCCAATGGACCCAATACAGGCACCTCCCCCTCGATGGGTGAATAGACTAAAGGCTACTAGGTTGAGGAGTATATTAGAGGAGAAGAGGCTATCGACAATTGAGTGGTTGAAAGGTACCTGAAAGTGTGGAACACCATCAAGTTCCACAAGTTTGAGATATTTACTCAGGCCTAAAGCGAATAGATACCTTTGTGGGTCCGAGAGTTTTATGCTGAATATGGAAAGTTGGTGCCAAAGGGGAAGAAGAATGCCAGCTCGTTCACACCAGTTGACCATGTAGTGGTACGTGGTAGAAATGTTCAATGTAGTAGCACTGACATTAATGTGGTGTTGGGGTGTATTATGAATGTCATCAACATTTTTGGAGATCAGATACAGAAGAAGACCCCTGATTATTTAAAAGGGTGGTTGGATCCTCTGATATCTGACATCACACCGCCATTGATCGAGCTAGGACTTCAGATAGAGAGGAAGGTTTCGAACATAGCTTCTCTAGTATTGGTTTGGATTTATTAACAGGACCTTGATGTCATCCCAGAATGAGTCCATACTTCGGCATCCTAAGGCGGCCTTATTGGGATGCATCATAGACTGGGATAGGCTAAATCTCAGGTTAATTATCAAGCGGGATATGGCCATGAGGGCCAAAAAGAGTCAGACTTCACTTCCTTTCACAGAGTTGATCACAAAGTTGTGCCGATGGGCTCGGGTGCCTTTTATGAAGATTATAGATGTGGAAGGGACTCCCACTTCTTCTTTTGATATCAAAAAGATCGAGGCCGAGTACACTAGAGACGAGGATAAAAGGTGGAGAGTTGCACTGGTGGACACTTCCCCAGTTGTTGACATGGAGATGCTAGAGATAAACACAACCCCTCCTACTCAGTTCGGTGAGCCTTCAGATACCCCTAGCACTTCTACTATTGTTCCTTATTAATCTGCTACTGCTACTGCTTCCCAGCCCCCATTGACCCTGCTATTCAAGATGGGCCATCAGGCCCAATCTGCTGATGTACATGCCTCCCGGGTAGAGGTTGTTGTCCCCGGTATGATTGAGAGGGTCATTCATGATGCCTTAGCTCCTATCCAAGATGATTTGAGTGAGCACTGGGAGTTGATCACCACATATGGCTTAGCATTAGATTCCCTCACGGTGATAGTAGAGGCATGTGAGAAGAGTGGATGGCAGTCTGATCATGTGGACGACTTTGAGAGCCGATGTTGCTAGCTTGAGACGTGATGTGGATGAGGTAAAATCCACAGATCTGTCTATGTTTTTCGGGCACGGTGGACCTTCCCGAGGTCTCAAGTACAGTGTTGCCTGCAATTTCTGAGATCCCTCCGGATTCTACGACTGAAGATACTGTTGTTGCTGATGAGGATGCCGAGTCTGATGCTCCCGATACTGATGATGAAAATCTTGGTACATGTGATGCAACAATTTATGATGACCTGGAGGACCTTGAGGGCTTGATGGTACAGACAACCATGGAGGCCTCTCTTTGAGACACATCGATGGTGGGCTCCAGTGGAGCGAATGATGGAGATGAGTCCGGCATTGATATGCAGATTGAGAGAGTCCCAAATGTGAAGATGTCACCTCAGGCTTAGCCTTATAGGGGGATCTTGACTCTCTTTTAGCTTTATTTCTAGACATTTTATTTCTTTTACATTGAGGACAACTGTTAGTTTTGTTTGGCGGGGTGAGGTATCTTTATATTCGCCTCTATTTGGTAGTTTTTGTGAATTTTTGATTTTTGTTAACTTGTTATGCTTACTTTGTGTGGGTGGCTATCTCTTTTTGGTTTTTAATGTGAATGCTTGTTGTTTTTTTATCCAAATTTTAAATTTCGCCTCTTGTTGTTTGTGAATGTAGTTGTTCTCTTACATATTTGAGTACTGGTTGCGATTAATACTGATGACTTGAATAGTGCTCTTGATTGAACATTATGTTTGTTAATTCGAATGAGGAAAATTTGAGTTGGATATGTCATGTGTGAACTCTTAGCATCTCATTGTGACTGGCAGATTGTTGAAATGAATTTTCTGATAATCATTGCACGCGAGCTTAAATTGTAGAATCTTAATTGATGATTGTGTTGAATGCCATGTGTGGTGAGATTGTCTTGAAATATGTGCTTAGTAACACATAGAACTTGCCATGTTAGTCCAATAGACTAATGTAGGCGAATGATAAAGAGTATCTTAGTCAAAAAATTTGGAGAATGAACCAAATTTCTAGTATACCTCTTTATGACCACCTCGTGAGAGTGTGAACTTATCTTGGCATAAGTTGATCCTAACCTCTTCTTTGGATGAAACATGAACAGTTTTTACCTTTTTTCCCATCACCTAAAACCTCCTAAAGCATTGGTCTGTTTGAATATCGAATTTAGGCCAAAAGCCTAAGTTGTGGGTGTGGTGAAAAAGGAGGAAAGTCAATAAGTTTGTGAAAATTTTCCCTTGATGGATTGCGTTAAAAAAGATTGAACCCCTCAATATATAAAGAAATAGACAAGAAAAGCAAAAGAAGAAAAAGATTGAAAAAGAAAAACAATGTTGCAATAAAGTTTGTGAAATAGATAAAATAAATAGGGTATCCGATTAATCATGCTTAAAAGAATATAGGGTGGACTGTGAAAATCAAAAAGGGTGAAAGAAAAGGAGAAAAAGTTAAATGCAGGCCATGCTTCATGAAGGTAGAAGTCACTAAGCCAAAATGATCATACCTTTACCCTTAGTCCTGTTACAAGCCTTGAAAGACCTTTGTGATCTTGATTAAGCTTAATGTCCTGTTGATTGGAAAATACGGGCAAGCGTAAGGGTAGAATCAAATATGTGTTTACATTTGAGACTGTGAGAGTTGCTTTTGATTCCATAATTCTAAAATTTTGATGAGCTTTGTGTGATCATGGAATAATTCTTGATGTGAGGGCATTTGAATACTCTTGTTGAGCTTGAATTTGCATTTGAGCAAGCATTGTGAGCTTCAGTTCTATTTCTTGATGGCTAGTCATAGTTTGCAACTTGTAATGCACAATTGAACATTGCACGGGTAGATTGAACCTCTTATGCATTCATTTTGAGTCTTGAGTAGAACTATTTGTAGACATCTCTGTTGAACCGATTGATCTTCTGTTTTACTTGAGGACATGCAAAAGTTAAATTAGGGGTGTTGATGAGTTGGGGATTTGGACTCATTTATTGCTTAATATTACGAGTTTTAGTGTCCTAAATGCCTATTTTATGGTCTAAAATGATGTTAAAATTCTAATTTGCAGCAATGAAGGCAAAAGGTCTAGGCAAGGACATTACCAGGCAAAAAGGAGCGAAAAACCCGAAGAAAAGCAAGGCTGATGCTCCCCAAAGCCACTGGGCGAATCGCCGAGTGGCTCTTCAGCTCGCCAAAAGTTATAATTGGCTAGCCCATGGAAAAATCCAACTTGATGAGGAAATTAGAGTTTTGTCGACTCGAAGAATGGATCGGCAATGGAAGTTTTGATCGCCTAACGTCACATAAGGAAATTGTAAAAAAATCAAGCCAAGAAGATATGAAAGGAACACTTGGTGCATAGCCGACCTGGTCGGTCAAGCTCGACTTACTCCCCTGAGTAGCTCCGAAGCTAAAAATCTGGAAACGTATAAATGTGATTGTGAAAAGAGAGCTCTGAAGTTTTTTTTATAGTCCCCACATTGTCTAGTTTTGGGTTGTTGATCTCTAACATTGTTCTTTGAGTTTTTGAGTAGAGATTTAGGATTTATTTGATTTGGAATTCAATTTGTGAATTTTGAAGACTTGTAGATAAGTACCCAAGTTGATCAAAAACATAGATGGTAACTATTTCTTGCTCTTTATAGTGTGTGGCTAAAACCCCCATTCTTGTTGGTGTGATTATGTGATTGAATGCTTCAATTAGCTCATGGGTGTTAGTGTTTACTGATTTGATTGGTGAATTGACGTGGGTTCAATTGATAGTTGATTTTAATCGATGAATTGTAGCTCCTAATGAAATCCTAGCCTAGTTTTCTAAGCTTGCTTGATAAAGAGGTTTTAGAGTAAAAACTATTAATTTGTGATTGTAGTAATTGGGCTATTGTAGACCTAGCTTGAGAAAGTGGGTCTAAATTCAATCTTACCAATCTAGCTAGAAAGAGTACATTTATTGAGGTATTGGGTTGTTTATATGTGTTTGCTTGTCGATGTTTGAGAGAACTCGCTTGATTCGTAATAGTTGATTCAGAAATGGCTATTACACCCAAAGCCTAGCCTACCCACTAAGATTGAACGATTTCTACTAAATAATAAACCCCTATTTAGCGAAATTGGCATTCAATTGGTCACACTCCCAAGGATCCTTCTCTACTTGTTCAGTCCCGATTGTTCGTAGTTGTGAATTTTTCACTCTGATACACCCATTTGACATTAATTTTCAACCCCTTTCCAATTACTCTATTGTTTCAAAAGTGTCAACTTCTACAATCAATTAAAACACTGCTTTAACTTCGTAATCAAATTCTTTACTTTATCACTCTCTGTGGGATAGACCCCAACTCTTAGTTGGGTTTATACTTGATTGCGATCGCCTACACTTGGAATCGGATGAAGTGTAGTTTTGCTTATCACACTCCACATACACCAGTATAGGAGAGTGTGGTACCTAAAAAGGGGGTTGTATGAAAGAGGATATATATCTTGTCCAAACTGGTTCATCCTTCCTCCACACAAGCACCAATCTCTATATTTCTCCCAATCATAGATCCAAGAGACTTAAACAAGCTAAAAGCTACTCAAGATTGTAGTTTTCTCTAGGAGACAAGGCTCCCATAGACGGACTCATGAGCGAGCACCCATCTATTTCGGATACTATTAAATTCTATCATTTTGAAGGATTCACAAAGCAAAGAAAACCCTATGTTCAAGCACCTATGTTCCTACTTAGGTGCAAGAGTTTTACCTGCCTTATGCTCAGACCTTACAAAAGAAGTGGAAGGGTAAAATTTAAAAGCAATTTAAGGAAGTCGAAGTGCGTGGCAAGAAGGTGCAATGCCAGGTTGGGGCAGTTAACACAACAGTTAGAACACCAACATTTCAGGCTAATCTGTATGCACTCTGGATGAGACACAATTTGGATTCACTGAAAGGGTGGTTGGACCCGCTAGTTTCTAATTCTTCTACCTCCTAGATGGTTGATGGTGCCCGAATAGAGAAGAAGGATTTAAATGTAGTAGCATGACACTTGTATGGCTTCATCAGTAGTAACATTTTGCCATCGCAAAATGATTCTGTCCTTTGCCATCCTAAGGCGGTCTTTGGAGGCAGGACCATCGACTGGGAACACATTTATGTGGGAGCTATTATTGTAGATGAGATGTTGATGACAACTCGACATAAGAAAACTTCACTCCCATTCCTACTCCTGATCACAAAGTTATGTGAGGATGGAAGAGTGCCTTTAAGGAAACTATAGATGTGTCGATCACCCCAACCTCTTCCAATGATATCAAGAGGATTGAAGCTGAGTGCTTATAGGACATGGCAAATAGGATGAGGCCGCCACCACTAGATACAATGCCCGTTGTTGATCTTGAGGCTCTAGCTTCTAAGGCCAACACAACTACTCCTTGTGTGGAATATGCATGTATACTTGCCTTTTCTAATGTGCCTTCAGTTTCTGCAGCCCCAAGTTATGTTGTTTCTTTTGTTGCTACCATGCCTACACCCACTCCTATCAGCCATCCCCCTTTGACCCAGTTATTGATATATTTGATGAGCAGTCTTTCCTTATCGACGGATGTGAGAGCTGCGATGGTTGATGTAACACCTCAGATTTTAGAAAGGGCTAAAAAGGGGTAATGGGGAAGAACTCACAGGGCAACACCTAAACAATTGACTCTCTATGGAGCCCTATACGGGTAGTGAAGGCGATCATGGTCCCTATGGTGGCCTGCGGCAAATCCCCCATGGCAAGTGATTTACGTATCAAGACGCTTCATTCAATACTAAGTTCCAACGATCGTTAAGTAGTAATATAACCAAACTAAGTGAGTTGCGGTTGAATCCCACATGGAGTAATTTTCCTTCAAATTCAATGATGAGAATATGGCAACAATCTCTTTAATTGGGCACGTATTACACCTTTTGGTTTTAGTTCCTAATACCAAATTTCGATATGCACTCCAATTTCACACTTCAGCACGGAACGATCAAATAGTAAAGTAAGACTTAGGGAATTGATCAACTAATTGTTGAATTTTACTTTAGTGGGTGAAAATTTATGCTCACAATAGGATAATTTGTCGTAGGTAGGTCGGACATTATGTAAAGTAACCTTCTCTCGAACAATTACCTTTTTCTATGCTGAGTTCTCTCGAACTTCAACACTAATCAAAAGATGCCCGGTCCTTTGTCCTCATCAATCCACTCTCTCGAGCTGGACACAAAGGATAGATCCCACATTTCACTTTCTCGAGCTGAAATGATGATAACCTACTACTAAGGATGCTAAGTTTGCTACTTTTGCTCTACACCTCTCTCTCGAGTAAGCACACAACACTGAACTTGTCACACTAACCATGTAAGATGGCCTTAAAATGCAGCAACAACTCATACCCACTTCAAATTAATGCCACTATTTGCAATTCAAGGACACCCACTTAATAAAACTCAACAATTTGGCTTCATAGTCAAAACCCCAAGCAAAGGGTTTTAGCCACTCATAGCAAAAATGAAAAACTCAACATCTGTCATGTTTACTACAACTGGGTAATTGAAAATCACAAAGTTAGAAAATTACTAAAATCTTCTCGATTACAAAATCTTCCCCAAGAATTTTGCTAAAATCACCTCAAAAGCACAATGGTAATGTTTTTGCTCTCAATTTTCTATCTCTCCCATTTCTAAATGCCTTTGTCTCTCTAGCCAAAAATAATTTAAACAAGTCTGATGTGTCATTGTTTAAGACCACTCGGCGAGGTAAGTTGAGCTTCGCCGATAGATCGGCGACTCACCGACAGATCTTCGACTTGCCGACTGTTCTTCATCTTGCCTTTATTTTTCACTTCTTCTTGGTTTAGCCTCTGTAACTTTAGGCGATCCAGATCGAGATCGCCGAATAACTCCGTGATTCACCCTTTTTCGTTCTATCTCACCCATCAACACTTATTTGAATCTTCTTTAGCACTTTTGGCGACCTGGTTGCCCTTCACCGAATAGATCGGCGACACACTGATTGGATCTGCTGCTCACCGAAATTACCTTCATTTTAGCTCCAACATTTTGTAACTTTAGGCGGTATCGTGGCAGTTTGGAGATTCGTCGAATGACATCGGCGATCATCAGGTTTTCATTTCTTTATTCCTTTGGCTTACTTTGTTCCTTACTGCACGTTAGTGTACATATATCATTCATAAGTCCAAATACCTGAAAATCAGGGATTTTACATTATTCATTTGCACAGAACATCCATTTGAGGACAGTAAATCTATTAAAACAAAGCCCTAAATTAGTCCAAGTCACGGACTTATCAACAGGCTAAGCAAGGACCCCTCCTACGAGGGCCTTAACAGTCCGTGTGGAGGTGGATGGGTCATTATTACGTTTGTGTGAGGGAGGCATAACAAACCACATAGTTTCCCTCCTCCCACGAGACCCTAGACGAGTAGTGAAGAGCCAAACGACTCGTCAGGGTGGTCGTGATAGAGCAAGATAGTGGGGGACCTCTCCCCAAGCCACTAGTCAAGGGAGGATGCCCAACTGCCTGTAAGGTCCTTGACGACTCGTGAAGACCACCATCAGGGGGTTGCGTCAGCTTTAAGTTAGGGGCTTTTGGGTCTTTTTTTTTTTATTATATCTTAGCACTATGTCATCTTACCCTTACCTAGAATTCCTATATAAGTGTGTTTCACCCCAAATTTCCCCAATAGAAATCATTGTGTCAAATTTTTAAAACAAGAACAAGTCTTCCTCTCAAATATTTCTCCCTCTAGAAGTTGAAAAAGAAATCTAGAGTTTTCAAGTCAAGTCTCCAATTCCACCATTGAAGGCTTGCTTTAGGCATTAGGGTATGCTGGTTTTCATCCATGTAGCCCTTTCCTCAATGGATTTCTCAAATTCTCCAATTTACAAAGTTAGAGTTCCCCAATTGAGTTACAGTTTTTCTTCCTTGCCATAGGTTCATTTAAATATTGATTTATTTGATGTAAATATGATTTCATATGCATGGATTGAGTTAATTTTATATTTTAAGTCGAATCCTATGAACTCATGCCTAACTCCATGTTTTTCCAAGTTATGATGATATAATGTGAGTTGTGGAACTATGAAATATGAACTTATCTTACGTTTTAGCTTGGTCATTGCATTCCGTGAAATATGTCTCTTTTATAAGCATGTTTTCAAATGTTTTATGCATGACTATCATACTTGGTACATATTTGTACTAACATATACTCTTCCATACATTTACCCAAATGGAAGATCCAACCTTAGATATTTGCACTTTCGTGGCTAGGGATCTCATATAAAGGATTGAAGATTTGTCAGTCATCATAACCCGTGGACCGAGCTTGATTTCCCTTTTTGTGTTTACTTTTAGATTTTGAACTCGATGTATGGGCTACGCCCTGATCAATCTCATGTAGGCTTTGAGATGATATTTAGACTTTTGTTTTTCTGTATAAAACTTTTCTATGTTTGAAACTGTCATTTAAATCTCTTATGTTTTATTATCTTGTATGATGAATGCTAAGTGGGTTTTATGGGGCCTCTCGGGGTCTTATATGCAAAGTTACCCTTATAGGCTACCTTGGATCATGATAGTTAAGAAGAACATGCCCGAGCTTATTGATAGGGCTATTGAGCGGGCCTTGAATCCTTTGAAGGACATTGTGGCTAAGTGATAGGGGATGATTGATGGATATGGTGTGAGGTTGGACAATCATACCACCTGATTAGAGGCTAGGAAAAGGCCGAGGATAGTTCTTTTGTACTAGACGCTATTAGGGGTGAGTGTAACACCCCTAATCCAAAAGAGGGAACTATAATAGAATTCAGCAAGTGCAGGTGCCTTCCACACTGGCCAACCATGGCCCGTGAGTTGGACCACAAACCGTCAGTTGGTCTGTGGATTGGCCATTCAAAAATTTTCCAGGGTGGGAACCACGACTAGACTTAGGGACCATCGGTGGGTCCAGGGTCCGTAGTCCAGGGATCCGTAGGTCAACCAAAATTCTTTGACCACCATCCATGGTCCACCTGGATGGGCAGTGGATCAGACCACGATCCGTCAACTAGGTCTATCAGTTGGTAGGTCAGTGACGGCTGACAGTTAGTTCATGGTTAGTTGAGTCTTTTCCTAATTACTCAGTTTCTATACTACATTGTTTTACCCTTCACTAGGACCCCTATATAGGCTATTTCAACCCAAAAATTAACCCATTTACGTCATTCTTCCAAATTCACAAAAGAAAACCAAATCTCTTCTCTAAATATTCTCTCTCTAGAAACTTGAAGAAGAAGAAGAAGGATTCACATAGGTTTTCAAATGAAGGCTCAATTCCTCAATTGAAGATAAGCAATTAGCTTTGAGGTATGATAATTTTCATCCATGGAGTCCCCAAATTCCTCTATTTCAAAAGGTAGAATTCCCCAATTGAGTTATGGTTTTCTTCAATTATCATAGGTTCCTTTCATTATTGATTTAAATGACTGACTTATGATCTCTTATGCATGAATTAATGATATATGATGAATTCCCCATGAACCCATGTAATCCCCATGATTTAAAGTTATTAATCATATGATGTGAAATTTTGACCTTCAAGGAAGAGTTTTTATGAAATTTAGCATGTATTGCAAGCTTTGCATGTATTTATCATGAAATCCATATCTAACCCATATTTTCTAAAATTTTATGATTGAAAGTGGGTGTTTGACCTCAAGAGGTAAATTATAGACTTATTCATTTTCTTATGATATCTATGCAAATGTTTTAAGGGTGCTTTGAGAGTAAAGTACCAAAGATGATGTTATGTTGTGAAAGGATATACTCTCTAAACACATACTAGCATAATGTGAAAGGTTTTCTCACATAAGAAAGGATTCTCAGGTTGAAAGACTTTCTTACCTAATTGAATCAAAGAGTAAGAGCTATCCTCATTTTCTAACTTAGTTTGGTTGTCCAAGGGAACCTTTCAAAGAGTTATGAGATAAGTCAAGACTTAATAAGTACTCCATGGGATTTATGCTTAGCACCGTATTGAAGATGAGATGGAAGCTCCCCCGTAGAGACAGAGTTTCTAAAAGCAATCTCATGAGATGGAAGCTCCCCAGTTAGTAGAGGCCGAGTTTCTACTAGCAATACCCTTATCCCTTAACTTTGTTCCCCCATAGGTTTATTAGCTAGTGGATCCGCTTAACCTAGAAGTTCATGGGTCTACCTTTGGCAAGTAGAAAACCCTTTTTCGTGTGGGAGACACCGGAGGATCATGTTATAGCTTACATGGTGTCAACGTGGGTTAAGGCAAATTTCCGAAAAGTTAGAATTAACTAAGGTTACTTCAAGAAGTATCTCATATGAGTTCAAATCTTTTAAAGAAGATGTTAGCTTGCATTGGCCATGATTTTATGGCTTATGTTTTATAACTCTTTCATATTATGTTTAGCTTGGTCATATGCATGTCATGAAATGAAATGAACCTTTTAGCATGCTTTTAAATGCTTTATGCATGGGTATAATACTTGGTACATTATTTTCTACTAACGTATACTCTGGCCTACATTCTTTCCAAATGTAATGTCTGATATTCAGGGTGCTAAGTTTCGTGGCTAGTGGGTGATTTGATTGATTCCCGAGCTTTGGTGATTGCTGATGCTCCGAGGACAAACTCTTATTGTTTAATTTCATTCATGTATTTTTTTTTGGACATGATGAATGGGATATACCCAATTTAATTCTATTGTACTAGATTGCTATGATGAGACAAGAGTTTAGACTTCCGCTTTTCATTTTATAAATGTTTTTGGACTTGGACAATTGGTGTACTCTTATTGTTCTATTTCTTATGTTATGATATTAAATGTCTTGTATGGAGTCCTTCAGGTTTCTCTATGCCACGTTCCATCTAGGGTGTACCCTAGGTTATGACAAACTTTGTAATCAGAGCACAATGATTAAAATGGTCCTAGGATGTCTCATAAGCCATGTATAGTAGAGTCTTATTCATTAGTATTAAGCGCGCCACATTTAGGAATGAGAGGCTACAAGATGATTAGGAAACTCCATTTCATTCATTACTATTTAGTCGTGTGATAGAGGTTAACTCTATAAGGTCTCTCTCCTAATCCTTATCCTATGTTCTTAAGGATATGGCTATCCAAATAGCTTATTCTAGAAGGAATGTGAGGGAGAATGCGGATCAAGAAGCTCCTCAAGTTCCGGTTAATCCTTTGGCCTAGCAGGTGTCAAATGCAGAGTTTAGGGTTGTTTTTCAAGTGTTGGCTCATGCGGTGATGGCCCAAGCCAAAAGGGAGGTTGTGGTTCCCGCAAACTCAAATGTGAATCCGGCAGCTTCAAGAGTGAGGGACTTCACAGGGATGAATCCTCTGGAGTTTCATGGTTCCAAAGTTGAGAAAGATCCTCAAGAATTTATCGATGAGGTCTAGAAGGTTTTCATGATCATGGGAGTTGCGCTGATGGAAAGGTGGAGTTGGCCGCTTATCAATTGAAAGGTGTGGCTCAAATAGGGTATAACCAATGGAATGAAGGGGTAGTGGAAGATGTGTGTCCTCTTGATTGGGAGAAGTTTAATGCCGCATTTCTTGATAGGTTTTTTCCCTTTGAGATGAGGGAATCCAAGGTGCTTCACATTAACTTTCAACAAGGGAGTACGAGTTTGAGGGAATATTCTCTAAAGTTCACTCAATTGTCTAAGTAAGATCCAACAATGGTTGTGGATTCAAGGGCTAAGATGAGTAAGTTTGTTTTGCATGTGTCCAAAATGGTGGTTAAAGAGTGTCAAACCGCAATGCTCATTCATGATATATACATATCTCGTCTTATGGTGCATGCACAAAATATTAAGGATAAGAAACTCAAGGAAATGTCTAAAAAGGTTAAAAAGGCTAAACCAATGATGGTAATTTCTCATATGCAAGGTCCGATTAGGAAACATCACTTCTTCATTACTCTAAGTCGTGCCATATAGTTTAACTCTATAAGATCTCTCTCCTAATCCTTACCCGGTGTTCTGCTGGACATGACTACTCAAGAAGCTTTAAGTAGTCGAATTGAGGGATACAATGTTGATCAAAGAGCTCCTCCTCAAACTCCCCACGTTCCGGTTGATCCTTTGACAAATCAAGTGACTAATGAGAAGTTTAGGTTTTGTTTACAAATGTTGGCTCAAGCCATAATATAAACCCCAAAATTTTAAAGTTCAAAGATGAAGGATAATCCTCAAGAATTCATAGATGAGGTCTATAAGGTGTTGGACTTTATGCGAGTTACTCAGGTAGACAAGGTGGAATTGGATGCTTGCCAATTGAAAGATGTTGCTCACATGTGGTTGAACCAATGGAAAGAAGCGAGGCCGATAGAAGTGGGCACCATGGAGTGGGAAAGATAGTATTTGCATTAAGGAATATGCTTGGATGTTCACTCGATTGCCGAGATATGCTCCATTTATATTAGCCGACCCTAGGTCGATAATGAGTAAGTTTGTATCGGGTGTATCCAACTTAGTAGTAAAAGAATGTCTTGCGGCTATGCTTGATCATGATATGAACATTTCTCACCTTGTGATTGTAGATCATGTGTAGTCAAATTGTTATTTCCCGAATGAGCCTATACTAAAGTGGAAGGAGGGATGTTCTATGCATATAGGTTAGTTGTTCCTTATATGAAGGTTAAAAAAGATGATGACTAAAGGTTTCTTTTGCCACCTAGTTAGTACTGAGGGAATTAGATTTATGGTATTGAAAAACTTCAAGGGGCTAGTATTTTCTCTAAGATTGTTCTTCGTTCGGGTTATCACCAATTAACGGTGATAGAGGATGATATTTCAAAAATGACTTTTAGAACCGGTATAGTCATTATGAGTTTTGGTTATGTCGTTTGGATTGACTAATTCTCCGGCGGCATTTATGGATTTCATGAATAGGGTGTTTTAAGCAATACCCCAATATTTAAGTGATTGTATCCATTGATGATATTTTGATCTATTCAAGGAGTGATAATGAACATGTTGATCATATGAGGGTTGTGTTTGCAAGTTCTTAAGGACCGACCACTCTTTGCAAAGTTTAGCCAGTGGGAATTTTTGTTATGGTTCGAAACTTTCCTGGGGCATATTGTGGCTAGTAAGGGTATGGAGGTAGATCCTAAGAAGATAAATGCAGTCAAGGGTTGGCCTAGACCTCTAACTCCTTTCGACATTAGAAGCTTTTAGGGTTTTGCCTATTACTATAGAAGGTTTGTTGAGAGATTTTCTTCCATTGCTTCTCCTTTGACAATTTTGACTCAAAAGAAAGCTAAGTTTGTGTGGTGGAAATCTTGTGAGAAAATAATCAAATAATTGAAAGATAGAGTTACTTCTGCCACAATTTTGACCTTATCGGAAGGTACGTGGTGTATTGTGATGCATCTAGAGTTGGGTTGGGATGTGTACTTATGCAAAATGGTAAGGTGATTGCCTATGCTTCAAGGCAACTTAGGATGCATGAGAAAAATTACCTTACCCATGACCTTGAGTTAGCGGCGGTTGTGTTTTCCTTAAAGATATGGAGGCATTATTTGTATGGGGTCCAAGTGGATGTTTTCACCGATTATAAGAGTCTACAATATGTGTAGTCAAAAAGAGATGAATCTCCCCCAAAGAAGGTTGCTTTAGTTATTGAAAGATTATAACATGAGTGTCCTTTATCACCCCGGTAAAGCTAATGTGGTAGCTGATGCTCTTAGTAGACTGTCAATTGGTAGTGTGGCTCATGTAGATTAAGAATAGAAAGAGTTGGTTCGTGATGTTCGTAGGTTGGCCCGACTAGGTTTTGAACTAGTGGATTCCACCAAGGGTGGTGTCATGGTCCATAATGGTTCCGAATCGTCCTTTGTGATGGATGTGAAGTCTAAGCAAAGTCTTGATCCTATCTTGGTTGAGTTGTAAGAGGTGATACTGAAGAAGTCTGTTGAGGCTTTCTCCCAAGGGGGAGATGGGGTACTAAGGTGTCAAGGTAGGTTATGTGTTCAAAATGGTGAGGGTTTAACAGAGAAAATTTTAGAAGAAGCCCATAGTTCTTGATATTCTATTCAATCGAGAGCCACCAAGATATATCGTGATCTACGGGAAGTCTACTAGTGGAATGGGATGAATAAAGACGTCGTGGGATTTTTGGCCAAGTGTCCTAATTGTCAACAAATCAAGGTTGAGCACTAAATGTCGGGAGGATTTTCACAAGACATTTTTTTTCCTACTTGGAAGTGGGAAGCTGTGAACATGGATTTTGTTGTAGGTTTGCCATGTACTTGGCGGGAATGTGACTCGATATAGGTAATAGTTGATCGGATGACTAAGTCCGCTCATTTCATTCCCGTCAAGGTGTCCTACTTGGCGGAAGAGTATGCTAAGTTGTATTTCAGAGAGATAGTAATGTTACATGGAATACCCTTGTCTATAATTTTGGATTGAGGTACCCAATTTACTTCATAGTTTTGGAAGTCTTTCCAAAAGGGGCTTGGTACCAAGGTGAAGCTTAGCACAAATTTTCATCCTAAAACTAATGGTCAAGCAAAATGCACCATTCAAACTTTGGAAGTTATGTTGATGGCATGCGTGATAGATTTTAAGGGTAATTGGGATGACCATATGACGTTTGTTGAGTTTGCTTATAATAGCAGTTATCATTCATGTATCTACATAGTTCCCTTTAAGGAAATCTATGGTAGGATATGTAGGTCTCCTATAGGATGGTTTGAAGAGAGAGAAGTTTCTCTCCTAGGTCTGGAATTGGTGCATTAGGCAATTGAGAAGATTTGGATTATTAGAGAGAGGTTGAGGACAACTCAAAGTCGTCAAAAGTCTTATGCAGATATTTAAAAGAGAGATCTTGAATTCGAGGTGCATGATTGGGTCTAATTAAACATCTCACCCATGAAGGGTGATATGAGGTTTGGGAAGAAATGGAAACTTAGTCCCCATTTTGTGGGTCCTTATGAGATTTTAAGGCGTGTCGTCAAGGTTTCATATGAGTTAGATTTGTCAAATGAGTTGGCGTTGGTGCATCCGGTGTTCCATGTCTCAATTTTGAAGAAATGTGTTGGGGATCCAATGACCATAGTTCCCTTAGAGGGATTAGAGATTAAAGAGAATGTTGCTTATTAGAAGGTACCATTTGAAATAATTGACCAGCAAGTCAAAAGGTTCAGAAACAAGGAAGTTTCCTCCATTAAAGTGTTGTGGAGGAATAAGTTAGTTGAGGGTGCTACTTGGGTGGCTGAGGCCGATATGAAGTCCCGATATCCTCATATTTTTCCTTCCTCTCCTCTTCCGACTTGAGGTAATAAGTTCCTCTTCAGTTTTCTTGTTTAGGAGTGATATGTTATATATGTGTTTCCATGATTCCCTTATGTTTATGCATGTTCATGAAAAATCTTATAATTAGAAAGAAGATGAGTTTTCATGGTTGATGTCACTCATGTTGTTCTGCATTGAGTATGAGTTGCCTATTTGACTTCATGAGATGAATTGATGAACATGCTTTTGGTATACTTTTCGAGAGTAAATTGCATTTAGACACCATCATAATTGTTGAGTATGCTTTAAATCTTGGAGAAGGTATTTCCTCCTAAGAACATGAGAAATGTTGAAATTTAGTGCATAATGGGTTGTTAAATGTAGTTCCTAATTCCTTGTGGTGCATTGAGTATGTTTGAGTTGGAGTTGATGTTTCCTCGTTGTTTGTGTGCAGTTTGATGATATTGCATGCATGATGGGATGCTAATATTGAGTCTTTACTTCCTTAAGGTGTCTAGAAGGTCATTCAAGGATGAATGATACCAAGGTGGAGATATTGTAACATCTTGGAAACTAGTAGGCTAAACTAGAGATAAACGTGATGGTTAGAGTCAAGGAAAGAGGGCAAGGACCAATGGAATGGGCTAGCGCAGCCTACATGGGTGTAGGCACTGTTCCACCTACCACGCCAATCAATTTCTTTGGGCACTTTGACTAAGGTATTGTGGTTTTCATCCATGGGTTGCTTTCACCCATGAAGCCCTCTCAAAATCTTCAATTTCAAATGATAGAATTTCCCAATTAGCTAGGGTTTTCTTCATTCACCATGGGTTCATTAATTTACTGCATTTAATGGTTTAATTATGTCTAAATATGCATGAACTTATGATCTATAATGCTTTTATGATGTTTCACTTATGAACCCATGCAAAATACCCATATTTTTCCAAGTTGTGATCTCATAGGTTGGGTTGTTGATTGTCAAAGAGGAGTTTTATGATATAAAGTATGAAGATATAGGATTACATGAAGTTGTGATGAAATCCCCATCTGATGCTTAAAAATCTAGATTTGATGATTGATAGTGGCTTTGAACTTTGGAAGGGAAAAGTATGAGTTTATGCATGATCTTATGAAACTTATGTAAATGATTTAAGGGTGCTTTGAGAGTAAAGTGCCAATGTTGATTATGTTGTTGTGTTGTTGAAAGGTCATTCTCATGAAACACTTACAACCATGATGTGAAAGATTTCTCACATAGAAAGGATTCTTAGGTTGAAAGGCTATTCTCACCTAATTGAATCAACGAATAAGAGCTATTCTAATGCACTAACTTAGATTGGTTCTCAAGGACATCCTTCCATAAGACATGAATCAAGTTATGACTTAACAAGTACTCTGTGGGATTAATATTTAGCACCCAGTGGATATTGATATGAGATGGAAGCCCTCACGTTAGTTGAGGCCCGGTTTGTAGAAGCAATCTCTTGAGATGGATTCCCTCACATTAGTAGAGACCGGGTATCTAGTAACAATCTCATTATTCCATAAACTACATGCCCCCAAAGGTCTTTAGGTAGTGGATCCAATTACGCTAACAAACCATTGTTCTACCTTAAGCAAGTAGGACACCCATTTTCGGTGTGGTTAACACCGGGTGATCATGTTATAGCTCACATGGTTTCATGTCGGTTAATGTTTATTCCCACAACAAGAGCAAGAAGAAGAACATGAACATGAATGATGAACTAAAGGCTACTTAAAGAAGAATTGTACATAAGTACAAAGGTATTAAAAATGATGTTGACTTATATTGTCCATGTGAATGACTTATGACCTCTAATCTCTTATATGATGTATAAACTTTGCAAGTTGCATGTCATGAAATGAAATGTCCCCTTTAAGCATGTTTTAATGTTTTTACACATGACTACCATAGTATTGCATTTTTATACTAATGCCTACTTTTGCCTACATTTTTTCGAAGTGTAGGGTCTGATATTCGAGGTGTCAATTTTATGGCTAGAGCTTGGATTTGCTTGTCCCCGAGCTTGGTGAGTCATCATGGTTTCTAGGATGAATTTATTGTCTTTAATTTATTTTATGCCCTTTCCCTTTTCGGACATGTTGTATGTGCTAGGCCCTATTTCATTCAAGTTTATAATAGATTGCTATATTGAGACAAGTCTAGACTTCCGCTTTCCTTTATGAATTTTTTTTTAAGACATGAGGACTAAGTGGCTTGTATGGAGTCTTTCGGGGTTCTATACGCCATATTACATTTAGGGGATACGCCTAGGTCATGACTAGTTTTGATTGCCCAAAGTCACAGAAGGGAAGTGTAAAAAAATCAAGCCAAGAAAGAGATGAAATGAACACTCGACACATCGCTGACCTGGTCGGCGAAGCTCGACTTACTCCGTTGAGTGGCTCCGAAGCGAAAAATCTGGAAGCGCATAAATGTCATTGTGAAAAGAGAGTTCTGAAGTTTTTTTTTAAGAGTTCCTACATTTTCTAGTTTTAGGTTTTTGATCCCTAATAATGTTCTTTGACTTTTTGAGTAGAGATTTGGGTTTATTTGATTTGGAATTCAATTTGTGCATTTTGAAGACTTGTAGATTGTTACCCAAGTTGATGTAAAACATAGATGGTAACTATTTCATGCTCTTTATAGAATGTGGCTAATACCCCCATTATTGTTTGTGTGATTATGTAATTGAATGAATCAATTAGCTTACGAGTGTTAGTGTTTACTGATTTGATTGTTGATTTGAAGTGGGTACAATTGATAGTTGAGTTTTAATTTATGAATTGTAGTTGCAAATGAAATTGTACCCTAATATTCTCTGGTTGCTTGAGAAAGCTGTTGTAGAGTTTAAACAATTAATTTGTGATTATAGTGATTGGGTAATTGTAGATTTAGCTTGAGAAAGTGGGTCTAAATTTAATCCTACAATTCTATCTAGAAAGAGTAGATTAATTGGAGTATTGGGTTGTTTATATGTGTTAGCTTGTCGAGGTTAGAGAGAACTCGCTCGATTCGTAATCGTTGATTAAGAAATGGCTACTACACCTAAAGCCTAGCCTACCCACTAAGATTCCACGATTTCTAATAAATAATAACCACCCCTTTAACGAAATTGGCATTCAATTGGTCACACACCCAAGGATCCCTCTCTACTTTTTTAGTTCCGACTGTTCGTAGTTGTTAATTTTTCACTCGAATCCCCCCATTTGACATTAATTTTCAACCTCTTGCCATTTACTGTATTGTTTCAAAAATATCTACTTCTACAATCGATTTGAAGACTCGTTTCACTTCTTAATCAAATTATTTACTTTATCACTCCCTGTTGGATCGACCCCAACTCATAGTTGGGTTTATACTTAATTGTGACCGCCTACATTTAGAATCAGATGAAGTGTAGTTGAGCATTATCACACTCTAGATAAAGTGTAGTTGAGCGTTATCACACTCAACATGCACCAGTACAAGAGAGTATGTCACCCAAGAAGGGGGTTATATGAAAGAGGACATATATCTTGTCCAAACTGGTGCATCCTTCCTCCACACAAGCACCAATCTCTATATTTCTCCCAATCATACCTAGAAGAGCTTTAAACATGCTCAAAGCTACTTGAGAATGTACTATTCTCGAGGATAGAAGGCTCTCATAGACGGACTTATGAGCGAGCACCCAACTATTTGGGATACTATTAAATTCCATTATTTTGAAGGGTTCACAAAGCTAAGAAAACCCTATGTTCATGCACCTATGTTCATGCTTAGGTGCACGAGTTTAACTTGGCTTATGCTCAAGCCTAACAAAATAAGTTAAAGGGTACAGTTTGGAAACCATTTGAGGAAGTCGAAATGTGTGGCAAGAAGGTGCAGTGCCATGTTGGGGCAATCAACACTGGACTATGAACACCAACATTTCAGGCTAATCTGTATGCACTCCGGATGAGACATGATTTGGATTAACTGAAAGGGTGGTTGAACCCGCTAATTTTTAATTCTTCTACCTCCTAGATTATTGATGGTGCTTGAATATAAAAGAATGATTTAAATGTTGTAGCATGATACTTGTATGGCTTCATCAGTAGTAACATTATGCCATCACAAAATGATTTTGTCCTTCGCCTTCCTAAGGCGGCCTTAGTAGGCACGACCATTGACTGGGAACACATTTATGTGGGAGCTATTATTGCAGATGTGTCACGACCCAGGGGTACTTCCTAGATGTAGCAAGGCACTGATTAAGAGTAACGTTATCAAAGATACTTCATCCAATTCTAAGCATCAACGATTGTTAATCAGTATAAAACCCAAATAAATGAGTTCCGATCAAATCCCAAAGGGAGCGCTACATGTTTAAGATTCAATAGGGAAGTATGAACATGCTCAAATCAGTCATAGTAATACAAATTATCGAAAAAGAACATCATTCAAATCAAGGGTGACATAAATGTCGAATGGGGGGTTTTGGTTTTAATTATCAGCTACAAACAACGGCAAACAATACAGAATAACAATAATGAGAGGGGTTCTCGGGATGTGATTCGATTATAGGATAATATAGACAAATGGGTAATTGCAACTATTAGAAAAAAATATAGATATTATCGAGTAAGCTAGGCTATAGAGGGGAATAACTTTCTCTCGAACAATTTACGGGTATCAAGTTGATTTCGGTCGAACAATAACAAGCATGCAAAATAAGAACATCCCACACCTTAGTCCATTCACTTTCTCAAGCTGAATGTGTGGAATTGGGTTTAGGATTCACTCTCTTGAACTGAACCCAGGTGAACTCAATACCCACAGACGATCAATCAATAATTTTAGTTTTAAAGCCTCTCTCTCGAGAAAGCCAAAAACACAAGGGTAGAATTGCATTCACAACTACAATTCTTAAATTAAACCACAATTAATGATTGAACTCACTTCTAAATAGCATTTTAACTAACAATTAGCAATAGCCATAAACTTAATCAGCCCATAATCACATAATCACATCCACATAATTGGGGTTTTAGCTAGACATCATAAAATGATAAAAATCGTTACCAAATTGAGTTTCCATCAACTAGTTCAAATTGATCTCGTGTTTACAAAGTCCCAATTTGAAGAATCTCAAAGAGCGACTTACAATTTCTCAAAAGTTAAAAACTTCAATTCTTCAAAGCTGAGGAAAAACTAGAGAAAACTTGTCTCCAGAGCTCAAAACTTAATAATAAACAGTTCTAAAGAGTAATTGATACTAAACTAAAAGTTCAAAAATGTATTTATAGTCGCCAAAAATGTATTGCGAAGAGTCACTCGGTGAAGTAAGTCGGGATCGGTGAACCACTCATCGAGCTGCCATTTGGTCTACTCCATCTCCATTTTACCTTGGCATTCAGCATCCTCTACGTCTGTAACTTTTGGCGAACCAACAATGCATCGCGGAACCACTCGGAGATCTACCGACTGCTCCTTTCTCTCGCCAACTTGGTTCTTTCCAAAAGGGTTTGACACAGTGGAACTTTAGGCGGTCAAGTGGCCATTCGGTGACTCGCCAAGTGGACTTGGAGATCACCACGCTTGCCTTTCTTCATTCTTTCAGACTGTTTTGTTCCTTTTTGCAAATTAGTGTCATTTCTTTGTTCCATAATCCATATACCTGGAAATCAATGGTTTTACATCAGTTATTTGCACAAAATAAGCATTTGAGGACACTAATTCTATATAAATAAAGCCCTAAATGACTCCAAATCTTGGACTCATCAACACCCCCAACTTAAACTTTTGCTTGTCCTCAAGTAAAACTCAAGTTCAGCAGTTCAAAAAAGGATGTCTCAAACAGTGCTACAAAATACTCCGTCATGAATGCACAGAACAAGACTGAACTTACTCATGCAAGGATCAATTTTGCACTCAAAGATTCAAGTTTTGACTCACCAATATCAAAGATTCTCACATTCACAATACATGCTTCAAATGCAAGTTCAAGCTCAACAAAGGTACTCAAATGCCCTCACAACAAAGGGGTTCCCTTTGGAACTCTCGACGAATCTTGGTGAGTCCTAGTTCAAATTTATATCCGCTGGGACTGTAAAGGATGATCATCCTCCGGCTAAGAAAATGTAGCTTGGGAGTCAAAGAAATCTCCCTCACTGCCGGAGTTGTGCTCCGGAACCTCAGATATGGCTTTTTGCCCTTGCCTTTTTCTCCTTTTGGAGATTCCTTCTTTCCCTTTTTAGAAGGGGTAGCTGCCTCCTCGTTGATAGCTATGCCCCGTGCTCTTTTGCAGGGTGGCATGTCTAAGTTGGTTCGAGCCATATATGCAAAACACACCAAAAAAATTTAGAATGATTCAAGAAAAATAAGCTACAGAAAGACTCGCCGAATCACTTTGGCGAGCTAGATCGGGCTCATTGAAAGGATTGGCTCAAAAATTTTCCAAAAAAATGGCATGTCGGCGATGGGAAGGCCCATTTGGCGAATCGCTGACATCAATCGGCGAATACATATCAGCCCGCCATAAATTACAGTGCATTTTAGGGGTTAGGGGCGCAGAAAATGGCGATCAAGGAGACTTTCGGCGAGTCGCCGAATGAACTCGGCGAGCTCAGGCCTCTAGCCGAAAGTTACAGAACCTAACTCAACAAAAGCCTGAAATTAAAAGCTATCAAAGGGGAGTTGGGTGAACCGCTGATTGGTTCGGCGAGCTCGACCTAGCTCGCCAATCTGCCCAACGTGCCTATTCTCAACCGCAACTTCCAAAATCAACCCCGCAACCCCCAAAAATAAAATCAAATCATACACAATCTCAATTTATCCCAGATCCATTAGACCCATGCCACCGGGGTACTTAGACTTTCCCCGATTCGGCAAAAATTGGCTATTTGACGACTTTTGCCCTTAAAAATTACGCCAAACACTCCATCATTGGGAAAAGCACGTGATTTAGCATAATTTAGGTTACTTACACTTCACCCGACTAGACCGAACAACAATTAAGCACAACCCAACAATTTATGATCAATTTTAAAGCATGAAATTTGGGAAAGTAACAACTTAGGCAATTAAAGTACAATATGAAAATTGAAACAGGCAAACAAGCACACATAAACAAATTCAGAGAGGCCCAACAAACATCAAAAAAGAATTAACCAATTGCAAATGAGCTTAACTGCTAATTACGAGTTTGGGGTTCGGAAAACCAACCTTTAATGCCGAATATAAGGATTTGTAATGCTAGGCGGCAAAGTCTACAACTCCAAACACCGAATCAATGACTAGAAAATGTTAAAATGTGAAAATACGGGAAATATAGAGTGTGTGTATTATTATAATGAAGCTAAATGTTAGGCAATGTAAAAGAGTTTGAAAGTTTAAACCTTTGGCCTTTTAAAACCGTTCAGTTCGCGCTCTTTCGGCGATAATATTTTTCTTCGCCAAACCATTCGGTGACACAGCGAGTGGTTACTTACCTCACCGAGTTTTACAGGACCTCCAGTTAATGTGAAGGTCCAAACGGCAGACAATGTTAGGCTCAGCAACCTATTCGGCGATTAACTGACTTGTCCCTGGGCTTGCCGAGTTTTCCTGACTCCATATGAAATTTTCGTTCAACATAACATAACATAAGAAAAACATTTCATGAGCCACCCCAAGGCAAGCTTGTGCAATACTTGGACAAGATCCCACAATCCAACCCATGCTAAGAAAGTCACTTTAGGTCCTCATTCAAGTTTACCATCTTTTGATCTCATTCTTGGATTATTTCTCATAGATAAAGGAACATTCAGTTTTAGTCAATCCTATCAAGGAAAGAAACTTATAGAAACACCCCAAGCTAAGCATATATCATTATAAGTAGTCTTCATATCAAACATCCTTGACACATAGTCATAAGCATACTCATTACATAAATCACCATGAAATAAGAGGAACACACCATAACTACCCTTAAAAAACATACTTGTGCAATACATGAAAAAGATCTCATACTCTCACCCATACTAAGTAAAGCTTCTCAAGTAGCCATAGTTCATGCTAGACTTGACCTAGTGAGAATTAGCCTTATCTGATATAGACCATGTGAGCTTAACATGGAATTCGGTGTTACCCACACCGAAAAGGGTTGTCCTACTTGCATAAGGTAGAACCATTACTTTAGATTAGATGGATCCAATAGCTAAATAATTTACGGGGGCACATAGTTATGGGACAAGGAGATTGCTATTACATACCAGGCTCAACTCTCGTGAGGGCATCCATCTCAAGAGATTGATCCTACAAACTCGGGCTCCACTCACGTGAGGGCTTCTATCTCATATCAATATCCACTCAGTGCTAAGCATAATTCCCAAGAAATACTTTATTAAATCATGAAGTGATTCATATCTTATGGAAGGATTTCCTTAAAAATCAATCCAAAAGAGTTCATTAGGATAGCTCTTAGATCATGTGTTAGAATAACCTTTCACCGTCCATGCCATCATTTAGATTCAATTAGGTAAGAAAACCTTTCAACCTTAAAATCATCATTATGTGAGAAAAACTTTCACATCATATTCATTAAGTGTTCATGAGAATAGCATTTCAATCATTAGAACATAATTATCATAATCGTACATAGGTGTGTAAATGAGAATATCCTTTCTACAGCACACAACAAGATCATAATCACGTTACTCTCAAAGTGTTCTTAAAACATATACATAACCTTCGTAAACATGCATAATTCTCATACTTTACCCCTCAAGAATCAAAGATCTTATTCAATCAACACATTTAGAATCACTACATTAGACATTGATAATAACATGATTCAAATAACTCAATTACTACAAACATAGTCTCATAATATCCTTTTTCAATCAACAAACCCACATCACAAAGTCATAAATTTGGAATATGGAGGTTTCATGGATTCTTGTAATATTTCATCTTAAAACTTTAAAAAAATCATCAATTAAATCATAATATAGTGTAATTAAATCATTAGAATCGATTTTGAAAGGAATCCATGGTTTGGAGTAAAACCCTAACTTTTGGGGGAAATTACTATTCTTGAAATTGAGTTTGGAGGGACTCCATGGATGAAGAATATCCATTCATGAAGGACTACCATACCTTGATTATAAAGCCTAGCAAGCTTGAACAATGGAGACTTGACCTAGATTGACCTTCTTGTTCTTCTACTTCCTTGTGTTTTCTAGAGAGATAATTTTTTAGAGAAAATGAACTTTTGGGATTTGATTTGGGGTTTTGGAAATAATGGTATGAATGGATGTATTTTGACTAAAAATGACCTATATAGGTGTATAAAACTAAGGCAAAATGACCTCACTTAATACCCATCTAAAAAAGAATTACCTAAAATAACCCTCACTTAAAGTGAGGTTCCCAGGCCCGTGAAGGTGCCCGTGTCCCTTGACCAGTAGCTATGCTACCTTGACATGTTCTCCACAAGGTGAAGGCAACCCCCACGAGCCTTCCCACGGGCCGTGGTCTTCACCATGAGCCGTGATGTGGCTTGTGAAGGGGAGCCTTTTTGGGGTAGAATTAGGGTGGCTACTGCCTCACCACCACGGGTGGCACCACAGGGCGTGGTGGCCACCACGGGTTGTGAAGACCCTCGTGGTCATGGTGGGCAGTGCCTTGGCTCTTGCCCATTTTCCTTGGATCTTTCCCCGCTCCCTTGACGTTAACTCTCACGTTTAGCTCTACTTTATCCTACTAGTCTCCGGGGTGTAACATTATCTCCCATTTGGGAACATTTGTCCTCGAATGACGATCTAGATCCCTTATGGAATTAAAGAATAAAAAATAGCAGCCCATCATGCATGAAATATCAAAATAATGCACAATTTAAACGAGGAAACATCAACTCCATCTCAACATATTCAATGCATCACAAGGAAGTATAAACTACATATAACAACCCATTATCCATGAAACTCAACATTTTTCATATTGATAGGAGGAACTACCTTCTCCAACTACAAGCATACTTAACACAATCCATGAACCATTAGTCCAACTACTCAAGAAAAACATATACATATAAGGCATGTTCATCAATTCATCTCATGAAGTCAATTAGGCAACTCATACTAAATTCACTACAACCTGAGGAATGCAAATCATGAAAACTCATTTTCTTTGTACATATGAATTTCTTAAGAATATGCATATCATAGGGATATCATGGGAACACATAAATCACACATAACTCCAAAACATAATACAAGTTAGAAGGAACTCTTTGTCTAAAGCTAGAGTAGAAGTGGAAGAAAGAAGTGAGGATATCGGGACACTCTACAACCTGACTTATCCATACACACCATCTTCCCCTTGGGAGGAAACCCATACAAATTCCTCAAGTACTATTCCTTCAAGCAATCCCCACCGACATAACTAGAAAAACTCATAATAACCATACCAGGTTTAAAAATCAATAGAGGTCTAACAACAATGGATCCAAATCCTACCAAGGATAACATCAAAGTCTAATAAGTAACATTGGGATCTAATAAAACTTTTACATCTATAGGGAAACTATCAACATACCGGTGTCTTCATTTGGAGAGCCTTCTTGGTCTTTTCTATACTAGCGTGCATAGAAGCTACCATTCTTTTGAGCATTGGGATCCGGAAAACTAAGAGAAGCTCGCTTGGCCTCTCTCCCTCTAGCCATGAGTGTCGGTCAATCTCTCATCTTATGACAACTTTTTCCACACCCAAAACACACATCCGTTCCGGCTAGGTACTTACCCGCATGTTCCATCCCATATTTAGCAAATGTAGATCTTCCAAAAGAAGAACCACCTTCATTTCCTCCTTGAGATTTAGGGTTAGACACCCTATCCTTGTTGACCCTTGGGGAAGCATTTGAGGAACCTTTGTTTGAACCTTGGTTGACCTTGTTCATCGGACCTAGAATTAGAGAAGTTCCTATCACCTGTTCGAGCTCTCTTCACCTCCCTATTCTTCTCCTTAAGCTTTATTTTATCAATTTGAAGGGCATGCACCATAACACCTAAGATATCCATATCATGATGAAGCATTACCGATCGACATTCTTTTACTACCAAACTGGACACACCCATCAAAAACCTACTCATTTCATCCCTCAAATCCGCCACCATAGATGGAGCATACTTGGATAGTTGGGTAAATTTCAAGGCATACTCCTTAACACTCATGCTACCTTTCCTAAGGTTAATGAATTCTTCCACCTTAGCTTCCCTCAACTCTCGGGGAAAGAATCTATCAAGAAATGCTAATCTGAACATTTCCCATTCAACCGGCTCCGCTCCTACGGGTCTTCCCCTTTTCCACAAATCATAGCATACTCGTGTAACACTTTTCAGTTGGTAAGCGGCCAAGTCAGCTTTCTATACCAAAGTCACCCCCATGATAGCAAGTATTTTATAAACCTCTTCCACAAATTATTGAGGGTTTGTAACCATGAAACTCAGGAGGGTTCATTCTAGAAAAATCCCTAACCCTAGAAATAACTGAATTCACATGAGTCCCAACATCTTTATTGGCCTGAGCCGTCACCGCTTGAGCTTGAGTCGTCATAGCTTGGGACAGCATTTGAAAAGCTGACCTAGCTTCCACATCTGACACAGTCGAAGGATTAATCGGAGCTTGATTATCTTGAGGAGATTGATTAGCTTGAGGAGATTTTTCATTCACATTGTTGCCCTCCATTCTTCTAGCTTACCCCTTCATGTATTCATATCCTGAAGACACAATGAAAGGATTAGGAGAGGGACTTAATAGAGCCAAACTCTATGGTAGGACTTAAGAGTAATGAAAGAAGTGTAGCTTACTAAACATCTTATAGCCTCTAATTCATAGATGTCGTGCGCTTCATATTATGAACAAGACTCTACTATATGTGGCTTATGAGATATTATCTTAGAATCATTCTAAATCTTGTGCTCTGATTACCAAGTTTGTCACGACGCAGGGGTACCCCATAGATGTAACAAGGCACATAGCACCCCGAAAGGCACCATGTAAGACCTTTAGCATATCATAACATAAAGCATTAGAATAGTAAGAGTAAAACATATTTCAAGGCTTAATTTTTTTTCATAAACGAAAAGCGGAGGTCTAGACTTGTCTCACTTAGCCATCTATTACAATATTTGAATCAAATAGGAACACAACCCATACAACTTAGTCCAAAAATGAAACTACTTATATTATCCATCCACGAATCATGAGGATTCACCACAAGCAAGGAGAAATAAACAAATTCAAGCTCTAGCCACAATGGTGACCACCTTGAGAACTGGACCCTACACTTGGAAAAAATGTAGGAAAATATGGGTTACTACAAAAATGCACTAAGTATGATAGTCATGCATAAAAACCTTGAAAACATGCTAAAATGGACATTTTAGTTGAATGCATGCACTTTTCTAAGTTAAACCATCACTTTGAAAATAGTGGAAAAACATAAGGCATACGCATAAGAGACATCATAATAAGACATAGACTATATCATGGTATACAATAATCATAACTAGTAAGCATAAGAGATATCATCATAGACATTGACATTATCAATGCAATCTAGTTGAACATAACATAAGAGAAACATTTCATGAGCCACCTCAAGGCAAGCTTGTGCAATATATGGATAAAATCCCATAATCCCACCCATGATAACCAAGTCACTTTAGGTCCTCATTCATGTTTACCATCTGTTGATCTCATTCTTAGATTATTTCTCATAGATAAAAGAACATTTTCACTTTTAGTCAATCATATCAAGGAAAACACTTATAGCAACACCCCAATCTAAGCATACATCATTACAAGTAGTCTTCACATCAAACATCCTTATCGTACACAAAGCCATAAGCATACTAAATACATAAATAACCATGACATATGAGGAATACACCATAACTACCCTTAAAGCATATTTGTGCAATAAATGAATAAGATCCCATAGTCTCACCCATACTTAGTAAAGCTTCTCAAGTAGCCACTGTTCATACTAGACTTGACCTTGTGAGAATTAGCCTTAACCGACATAGACCATGATATGCTAAGTGGCTTGTATGGAGTCCTTCGGGGTTCTATAAGCTTTGTTACATCTAGGGGTACCCTTGGGTCATGACATAATATAATTTTGATTTGGTTGTCCGAGGGGCAGCCTTCCATGAGACATGAGTTAAGTCAAGACTTAATAACTATTTTGTGGGATTTATATTTAGAACAGAGTGGATATTGAATATAAGATGGAAGCTCTCAGGTAGTAGAGTCCCGAATTTAGAACAGAAACTCTCACGTAGTTAAGTCCGGGTTTCTAAAGTAATCTCATTAGACGGGACCCCTCACCTAGTGGAGTTTGGGTTTCTATTAGAAATATCCTTATCCCATAAACTATGTGCCCCCATAGGTTATTTAGCTAGTTGATCCACCTAAGCTAAGAGTTAATGGTTCTACCTTAGGCAAGAAGACCAACCATTTTTGGCATGGGAGACACGAGGGATCATGAGATAGCTCAGATGGTCTCGATGTTCGTTAAGGCTAATTCTCACGAAAATATTAATAATGAACTAAGTCATGATTGAAGAAGTATCTTGTAGTGTTCAAAGGCTTTAAAGATTATGCTAGCTTGAATTGAATATGTTATTATGACTTATATTTTCCAACTCTCTCATATGATGCTTTAGCTTTGTTGAATTGCATGTCATGAAATGAAATATCCCTTTTTGCATGTTTTAAATATTTTTATGTATGGCTATCATACTTAGTGCATTTTTGTACTAAAGCATACTCTTTCTCAGATTTTCCCCAAATGTAGGATCCGACAGTCAGGGCCAACAATTTTGTGTCTAAAGCTTAGATTTGATTGGTTTTCCAGGCTTGATGAGTCCTCATGGTTGGAGGAAAAATTTCCTATATTTAGTTTCTTTCATGTATTAATCCTTTGAACATGATGTATAGGCTAGGCCAGATTTCATTCAATATTATAATAGATGGCTATGATGAGCCAAAGTTTCTAGACTACCGGTTTCTTTTATAAAAAAATTTTAGACTTGAAATGTGTTTTAGTCTTATTGTTCTATTTCTTATGTTCTGCCGACTAAGTGGCTTGTATGGACTCCTTTGGGATTCTATATGCCATGTTACATCTAGAGGGTACTCCTGGGTCGTGACAGGTATTGACCTTCACCTAGTTGCACAACCTTTTATATTCCTCCATACCGTGTGGCTCTGTTAAAACTGATGTAGTTGAAAGAATAGTTGAAGGATTTGTTGGGTAAGGTTTTCATCTGTCCGAGTGTCTCTCCATGGGATGCTCCAATTTTGTTTGTTAGAAAGAAAGATGGGTCTATTCTTATGTATATTCATTATCGACAGTTGAACAAGGTGACCATTAAGAACAAGTATCCTCACCCATGGATATATTATTTATTTTACCAACTTTAAGGAGCAAGTTATTTCTCTAAGATTGATCTCCGATTGAGGTATCACCAATCGAGGTTGAAAGAAGATGACATTCCTACGATGGATTTTCAAACTCGGTATGGTCATTATGAGTTTCTAGTAATATCGTTTGGGTTGAGTAATACTTCAGCGGCGTTCATGGACTTGATGAATAGGGTGTGTAGACAATACCTAGACATGTATGTGATTGTGTTGATTGATGATATTTTGATCTACTCAAAGAGTGAGGATGAGCATATTGATCATTTGAGGATGGTGTTGTAAATCCTCATGGACCAACAACTTTTTACAAAGTTTAGCAAATGTAAATTTTTGTTAAGATCCGTAGCTTTTCTTGGTCATATTGTTTCGAGTTAGGGTATTGAGGTGGATCCTAAGAAGATGGATGTGGTCAATAGTTGGCCTATACCTCTAAATCCTTTTGATATTAAAAGTTTCTTGGGCTTAGCCGGTTACTATAGAAAGTCTGTTGAGTGTTTCTCTTGAATTGCCTCTTCTTTGATGACTTTGGGTCAAAGGAAAGCTAAGTTTATACGGTCCAAATCTTGTGAAAAGAGATTTCGAGAGTTGAAAGATAGACTTACTTCCACTCTGGTGTTGGCCTTACCGAAAGACATGGATTGTTTTGTTGTTTATTGTGATGCCTTGATAATTGGTCTAAGGTGTGTGCTAATGCAAAATGGGAAAGTCATTGCCTATGCCTCAAGGCAACGTAAAATCCATGAGATGAATTATCCGACTCACGATCTTGAATTAGCAGCGGTATTATTTGCCCTAATGATTTGGAGACACTATTTATACAGAGTTCATGTAGATCTGTTTACCGACCACAAGAGTTTGTAATGTGTATTTAATCAAAAAGATTTCAATCTTCGCCAAAAAAGGTGGCTTGAGTTATTGATAGACTATGACATGATTGTTCTTTATCACCCCAACAAAGATAATGTGGTAGCGCATGCTCTTAGTAGAATAATTATGGGTAGTGTTGTTCCCATTGAAGAAGAAAAGAAAGAGTTGGTACGAGATGCTCATAGATTGACTCGATTAGATGTTCAACTAGCGGACTCACAATGGTTTGAGAGTGGGGCTTATGTTTTTGATGAATGGTGGATAGGATTGTAGTCGAAGTATTTACCCATATGACCTATATTATAAAGGTATACATGTTATTATGAAATCGATGTCAAATGCTTAGATTCTAGATGTGCTGATTGAAAGTGAGATTTGAACCTTGATAGGGTAATGTATGAGATTATGCATGTTTTCTTCAAATCTATGTAAATGTGATGAGTACACTTTTAGGATTAAGTGTAAATGATTATGATAATGTTGTTGTTGTTTTGGGCTGATTGATACGTTATTCTCATGAACTCATAATGAACAAGATGTGAAAGTTTTTCTCACATAATGAAGATTCTAGGTTGGAAGGCTTTCTCACCTAATAGAATCAAATACTTACATGTGGACATAATGTGAAATGTTTCTCAGCTATGATCCAAGAGTTGTCCAATGAACTAACATGGATAGACTGTCAAGGACATCCTTACATGAAACATAAATTAAGTAAGACTTAATAACTACTCTGTGGGATTTATGCTTAGCACCGAGTGGATATTGAAGATGATATAGAAGATCTCCCGTAGTAGAGACCGGGTTTCTAGAAGCAATCTCATCAGATGAAAGTTGTCCTATTAGTAGAGGACGGGTTTCTAGTAGCAATCTCCTTATTCCTTAACTATGTGACCCCATAGGTTGATTAGCTAGTGGATCCATTTCAGCTAGAAGTTCATGGTTCTACCTTCGACAAGTAGAATAACCCTTTTCGGTGGGAGAGACATTGGGGGATGATGCAATTGCTCAAATGGTCTCAATGTCGATTAATGCTAATTTTCCACAAGTTTGAATGAACTAAGGTTACTTCAAGAAGTATCGCATATGAGTTCAAAGCTTTTAAAGAAGATGTTAGCTTGCATTAACCATGATTTTATGACTTATGTTTTATAACTCTTTCATATTATGTTTAGCTTGGTCAATTGTATGTCAAGAAATGAAATGTCTCTTTTAGCATGTTTTAAATGTTTTATGCATGGGTATCATACTTGGTAGATTGTTTTGTATAATATGCATGTTCTTATGAAATTGATGAACTATGATGTAAGTTGCTTCGAGAGTAAAACATATATGATGTTGTTGTTGTTAATTGTTGTGAAAGGATTTATCACATAATTACTCAATGCATGAATGTGAAGGTTTACTCACATAAAGGATTTTAAGGTGGAAAGGTCTTTTCAACTAAAATAAATTAAAGTAAAGGAACTATTCTAATAATGAGGCAAGCGGCAATTTCCCATTATCTCTAATGATAAGACAAGTGACTATTACCCACGTCTCATGAATGTTTAGAAAAGTTAATAATAATGAATTTTCCATGGGAGTTATGCTTAGTACCGAGTGAAAAAGTGGTGATTACCTATGTCCGTAAACTATGTGCCACCATAGGTTTGTTTAGATGACACTAGCTAGTGGATCCATGTAAGCTATAAGTTTCATGGTTCTTACCTTGGCAAGTGAGAATACCTATTTTTGGTGTGGGGTAGATACCGGATTCCATGTTAATAGCTCACATGGTCTTACATGTCTGTTAAAGGTAATTGTCCCACAATAATGAACCAAGGTTACTTCAAGAAGTATCTCATTAACGATTTCAAGATGTTAGCTCACATTGACAATGTTTTTATGGCTCATATTTTCTAACTCGTTTATCTCATGTTTTAGCTTGTTCATTGCATGTTAGGAAAAGGTCCCTTTTTACATGATTTCATGCGTCATGCATTGCTATCATACTTGGTACATTTTTGTACTACCGCATACTCTTGTCTACATTCCCCCAAATACAGGGTCCGTGCTCCAGATTTGCACTTCCATGGCTAGGGTTCTCAGTAAAAGATTCAAGAATGGGGAGTCCTCATTTTTTGAGGACCAAGAATTTATATCATGTTGTCTTTACATTTCAGTTTTGAATTTAATGTACAGGTTACGTCCCGAACATCATTATGTATAGATGGCTTTGAGACATTGTCAGACTTCCGCTTCATTTTATAAAACTCTTATGTTTTGAAACTTTCTGTTAAATTCCATTGAATTTTTATTATCTTATATGACGTATGGTAAGTGTCTTGTAAAGTCCCTCTCAGGGTCCTATATGCCATGTTCAGCCTAGGGTATACTTGGGTCGTGACAATGTACTGGGACTATCAAAATCACGTATCTTTGATGAAATATTTCTAAGGAACGTAGGTCGTCCTATGGTCTGTATAAATCAACTGTAGCAACCAACTTTAACCTTCAAAATTTCACTAAGTCAGGGACTCACCTACGAGACCTATCTACGACTTGTACATAGGATGATGGACCATCTTGGTGCATCGTAAAATGGGTACTGGACTTGGTTTTAGAAAATTATTTCCCCCTTTTCTTACGATTGCCATTTACGACCCGTAAAAGCTTCTACGGTCAATAGATGGGACCCATAGAGATTGCTTGCAACCCAATTTTTTTCCTTTTTTTCCAAATCTGAGGTATTACAATTGCCCCCCCTTGGGTACATTGGTCCTCGAATGGATATGAAGACATCATATGGAGGATAGGGAATAAGATATAATAGCCTAACATGAATTCAACTGCATCACATTGCACAATATCAGGGAGGAACATCAACTCCACACTAAAACATATTCCAAACTGTCAAGATCCATGGGTACCCCCTAGATGTAACAAGGCTTACAAGACAACGAGAAGTCATATACAAGCCGCTTAGCATATCATAACATGAGATAATAGAAAATGGTGCAGAAATTAAAACACTTTCAAATAACATCTGAGTATTCCATAAAACGAAGCGGAAGTCTTTAACATTGTCTCAAACCATCTAATACTAAAAAAGACTTAGCGACGTAGCTCAAACAAAGATCAAAACAAAAAAGGAAAGACATAAAGGAAAGGTGATCAAATCCCTGATGCTATGAGGACTCACCAAATATTCACTTGCTTGCTCTACTAAGATCCTAGCCATGAGGATGGAAGTCAATATCGTCGGACCCTACATTTGAAAAGAATGTAGGCAAGAGTATGCGCTAGTAAAAAAAAGTACTAACTATGATGGCTAGTGTAATTCATTAACATAAGCATGGCATAAACATTAGTCAACATATGACATAGGCTATAAACATAAAAGATAACAACATAAGTCATAAACATATTAGAAGAACATAAATAAACATACTAAAAGAGGAACACTTCTCAAGTAACCTATTCTTGTTCTTACTCATTATACAGGTCATCTACCTCTAGTCATACATGTCAGGGAAAACAACTCCGTTAACAATCCAAGCTAAGCTATCATCATACAATCAATTTCATATAGAAACATACTTATAATACTTCCTTGAAGTAATGTTGTTTCATCATAAACATGCTACCTTGATTAGGGATTAGTCCCTCATATTTATACTATTCATGGAAGAGTACTTTTTACTAATCCAAGACAAAGCATGACTCATGAATGGTTACGATTCACCAATTGAATGCTTACAAGGGAAAAACACCTTACTATTCTAGACCAACCTATCATGGAAAGCATACTTTCATGCAAATCCAAGCTAATCAAGTGTAGGTACTATTGCTCCATCCAACCTATCATGAAATGATGTGGCCTCACCAAGTAAAACTACTATGCAAAGCATTCTCTTGTGCTTAGTTCAAACTACTATTGGAAAGGTATGATTTCTCAATCCAAGGTTATCCATGAGAGATACTAACTCAAGCTACCATTTTTGGTGTTCTCTTACCAAGTCAAGCTTATTCATGATGGGATCATATATCACTACTTCAAGCAGTCATAGTTCATACATGATTTGATTCATATTAGGTGAGCAAGTCTTTCAACCTAGAATCATTCTATGTGAGCAAACCTTTCACATTAAACATACAAATATACGTAGGTTAGATCATGTGGGTAAACCTTCCACAACAATCCTAGCTACAATAAACATTCATTATATAGCGTTCCTCTCAAAGCCTCACTGGTCATAACTCATCATATTAGCTTACTCTCAAGGCCTACTAGACTAGATTCAATATATAATCTTTACCCTCAAAGCCCTAAAAAACATGATTTAACATATAAGCTTTACTCTCAAAGCCCTAAGCATCATAACTCATCATATATGCCTTGATCTCAAGACAACTCTATCCTCAAGCCTACAAATCATAGTTCATCATATATACCTTGATATTAAACATTCATGTTTATTTCCTTTACTCTTAAGAAATTAATATCTTTATGCTTCTATCTCAAGTAATCTATAATGTAATTCATCAATCCTAGAAGATCACATCTAAGCCCTCAATTTCCCCTTTCATGACATCGAACCTATCTATATTAAATTCACCTTAGAATCATATTTTAAGCATGGATACATGTATAACACACTTATAACATGCAATTCCATCATTGATGCTTATCGTGACCAACAACACTAACCTTTGGTACGAGTGTCAATGATAGTCGATAATATAGTAACCCAACTAAAGGTTGGGGTAGTGTCCCAAGTGAGTGGTTTTGAGAATTAATAGAAAAATGAAGTTTAGTTCTAATTAGTCGTAGCAAAAGATATTAATAATTAAAAACATATGAAATCAAAGGGGGTGACATGAAAGTGTCAAATATCAATTGGGGGTTTTGTCACAAGTAGTAAAAACAACAAAAATAACAACAAAATCAAGTATGGGGAAGAATTCTTGGGTTGTCACCACAATACAAGTTGAGATGAATAGTTGGGTACATGCTTTTTATAAGAAATTTGTAAGATAATATTGACTAGGCTAAGCTTTAAATGGAAATAAGTTCCCTCTCGGGCAACATACCCTGTTTCAAATACAATCCTCTTGGACACTCATTTGCCGCATGAAGACCAGCCTACGCCTTACCCCACTCACTCGGTTGATCTGGGTGTTAGGATATGGGACTGGTGCTCACCCTCTGGGTTGAACCTCATGTGGACCTACTCATTAGGACATCAGTCTAGTGGTCTTAGTTTCGCGACCTCCCTCTTGAGCAAGCCGAAAAAATACATGGGTGGCTTTGTATTTGCAACTAAAAACCCTTTATATTAAACCACAACCACTAGGTGAAATCACCATTAAACTACATCTAACCTATCAGCAAGCAAGACCCAACAACAATATCAACACATATTTGCCAAATCACACTCCAAGAATGGTGGGTTTTAGACACACATCAAGAAATAACAAAATACACCTAAAATGATACTAAAATCAAATGGCTATAAGAAATTAAACCTTTATTTAAGAAAAGGAAAAGAATGGAGAAGACCCACTTCCAACTTGGGGAAGTTGAAATCCTTCTTTTTTTCAAGTCTCCCAAAAACCCTCTCAAAACTTGAGAAAAAATATCCAAAAAGTACTATTCTATTATGAAAATTATAATAATGGTTTGGGGCTTTAAAATTAATAACAATTTTAGTACTTATAGACTTCAGAAAATAGCGTTGGCGGATCTTTCAATTTGGTTAGTCGATGTCGCCGAAGACTCGGTAACTCACCCTTGTACTGTTTCATCGCCATTTAGTGCTTGCCTTCAGCGTCTTCACGTTTTGGACCATTGGGCGGTATAGTACTGCTTCATGGAAATATTTGGCGAAGCACCGACTACTCCTTTCATCTCCTTTTTTATCCTTCTCATTCAGGGCTTTGCGTACTAGAACAAAGGGCTTCAGCATCTTCACGTTTTGGACCATTGGGCGGTATAGTACTGCTTCATGGAAATATTTGGCGAAGCACCGACTACTCCTTTCATCTCCTTTTTTATCCTTCTCATTCAGGGCTTTGCGTACTAGAACAAAGGGCTTCAGCATCTTCACGTTTTGGACCATTGGGCGGTATAGTACTGCTTCATGGAAATATTTGGCGAAGCACCGACTACTCCTTTCATCTCCTTTTTTATCCTTCTCATTCAGGGCTTTGCGTACTAGAACAAAGGGCTTCAGCATCTTCACGTTTTGGACCATTGGGCGGTATAGTACTGCTTCATGGAAATATTTGGCGAAGCACCGACTACTCCTTTCATCTCCTTTTTTATCCTTCTCATTCAGGGCTTTGCGTACTAGAACAAAGGGCTTCAGCATCTTCACGTTTTGGACCATTGGGCGGTATAGTACTGCTTCATGGAAATATTTGGCGAAGCACCGACTACTCCTTTCATCTCCTTTTTTATCCTTCTCATTCAGGGCTTTGCGTACTAGAACAAAGGGC
>JAJOOF010024565.1:0-10519 GCA_029582545.1 Solanum lignicaule | reverse complement strand
AGATCGAATTCTAGATCACCAAAAAGTCTATAGACTATAGCACACCATAATCGGCAAAATTGGGGGTTTCCCTGCTCTGGTGCACATTTAACCTTCAAAATTGGATGTTTTGGCCGTGAGGGCTAACTGGCTCCATAGCTAAGGTCTTAACAGACGTCCATGAAAACATTTTGCAAAAAAGAGGTCGGAATTCTAGATCACCAAAAAGTTCATGGACTATAGCACACGATAATCGGCAAAATGGGGGGTTTACCAGATACGGGGCACATTTGCCTTCAAATTGGGATGGTTTGGCCGTCAGGGCTAACTGGCTCCATAGCTAAGGTCTTAACGGTCGTCCACGAAAAATTTTGGCAAAAATTATATCGGAATTATAGATCACCAAAATGACCATGGACTATAGCACACGAAATTCGGCAAAATAGGGGGTTTTCCTGCTCTGGGGCACATTTGACCTTCAAAATGGGACGTTTTGGCCGTGATGGCTAACTGGCTCAATCGCTTAGGACTTAACGAAAGTCCACGAAAATATTTTGCAAAAATGAGGTCGCAATTGTAGATCACCAAAAAGTTCATGGACTATAACACACGATAATCGGCAAAATGGGGGGTTTACCTGATCTGGGGGACATTTGACCTTCAAAATGGGATGTTTTGCTGTGAGGGCTAACTGGCTCCATAGCTAACGTTTTAACGGACGTCCACGAAAAATTTTGGCAAAAATTATGTCGGAATTCAGATCACCAAAAAGTCCATGGACTATAGCACACGAAAATCGGCAAAATGTGGGTTTTAACTTCTCTGGGCACATTTGACCTTCAAAACAGGATGTTTTGGCCGTGAGCGCTTACTGGCTCCATTGCTAAGGTATTAACGGATGTCCACGAAAACTTTTTGCAAAAATGAGGTCGAATTCTAGATCACCAAAAAGTCTATGGATTATAGCACACGATAATCGGCAAAATGGGGGGTTTATTTGCTCTGGTACACATTTGACCTTCAAAATTGGACGTTTTGGCCGTGAGGGCTAACTTGCTCCATAGCTAAGGGTTTAACAGACGTCCACGAAAACATTTTGCAAAACTGAGGTCGGAATTCTAGATCACCAAAAAGTCCATGGACTGTAGCGCACGATAATCGGCAAAATGGGGGATTTACCAGAATCTGGGCACATTTGACCTTCAAAATGGGGCATTTTGGCCGTGAGGGATAACTGGCTCCATAGTTAAGGTCTTAACGGACGTCCACGAAAACTTTTTGCAAAAATGAGGTCGGAATTCTAGATCACCAAAAAGTCCATGGACTATAGCACACGATAATCGGCAAAATGGGGGGTTTACCTGATTTGAGGCACATTTGACCTTAAAAAAGGGATGTTTTGGCCGTGAGGGCTAACTGGCTCCATAACTAAGGTCTTAACGTTCGTCCACGAAAAATTTTGGCAAAAATTATGTCGGAATTCCAGATCACCAAAAAGTCCATGACCTATAGCACACGAAAATCGGCAAAATAGGGGGTTTTCCTGCTCTGGGGCACATTTGACCTTTAAAATGGTACGTTTTAGCCGTGAGGGCTAATTAGCTCCATAGCTAAGGTCTTAACGGACGTCCACGAAATATTTTGGCAAAATTTATGTCTGAATTCCATATCACCAAAAAGTTCATGGACTATAGCACACGAAAATTAGCAAAATGGGGGGTTTAACTGCTTTGTGGCACATTTGGCCTTCAAAATGGGACGTTTTGGCCGTGATGGCTAACTGGCTCCATCACTAAGGTCTTAACGAAAGTCCACGAAAACTTTTTTCAAAAATGAGGTCGGAATTGTAGATCACCAAAAAGTTCATGGATTATAACACACGATAATCGGCAAAATGGGGGGGTTTACCTGATCCGGGGGACATTTGACCTTCAAAATGGGATATTTTTGCAGTGAGGGCTAACTGGCTCCATAGCTAAATTTTTAACGTACGTGCACGAAAAATTTTGGCAAAAATTATGTCGAAATTCAGATCACCAAAATGACCATGGACTATAGCACACGGAAATCGGCAAAATAGGGGTTTTAACTACTCTGGGGCACATTTGACCTTCAAAAAAGGACATTTTGGCCGTGAACGCTAACTGGCTCCATAGCAAAGGTCTTAACGGATGTCCACGAAAACTTTTTGCAAAAATGAGATCGAATTCTAGATCACCAAAAAGTCTATAGACTATAGCACACCATAATCGGCAAAATTGGGGGTTTCCCTGCTCTGGTGCACATTTAACCTTCAAAATTGGATGTTTTGGCCGTGAGGGCTAACTGGCTCCATAGCTAAGGTCTTAACAGACGTCCATGAAAACATTTTGCAAAAAAGAGGCCGGAATTCTAGATCACCAAAAAGTTCATGGACTATAGCATACGATAATCGGCAAAATGGGGGGTTTACCAGATACGGGGCACATTTGCCTTCAAACTGGGATGGTTTGGCCGTCAGGGCTAACTGGCTCCATAGGTAAGGTCTTAACGGTCGTCCACGAAAAATTTTGGCAAAAATTATATCGGAATTATAGATCACCAAAATGACCATGGACTGCACACGAAATTCGGCAAAATAGGGGATGTTTTGGCCGTGAGGGCTAACTGGCTCCATAGCAAAGGTTTTAACGGACATCGACGAAATTTTTTGGCATAAATTATTTCGGAATTCTGAATCACCAAAAAGTCCAGGGACTATAGACACGAAAATTAGCAAAATAGGGGATTTTCCTGCTCTGGGGCACATTTGACCTTCAGAATGGGACGTTTTGACCGTGAGGTCTAATTGGTTCCATAGCTAAGGTTTTAACAGACGTCCATGAATTTTTTTTTTCAAAAATGAGGTCGAAATTCTAGATCACCAGAATGTCTATGGACTATAGCACACAATAATCGGCAAAATGGGGGATTTACCTGATCCGGGGAAAATTTCACCTTCAAAATGAGATGTTTTGGCCGTGAGGGCTAACTGGCTCCATAGTTAAGGTCTTAACGGTCGTCCACGAAAATTTTTTGCATTAATTATGTCAAAATCCAGATCATCAAAAAGTCTATGGACTAGAGTACACGAAAATCGGCAAAATTCGGGGTTTTCCTGCACTGGGGAACATTTGACCTTTAAAATGGGACGTTTTGGCCGTGAGGGCTAACTGGCTCCATAGCTAAGATCTTAACAGACGTACAAGAAAAATTTTGGCAAAAATTATGTCGGAATTCCAGATTACCAAAAAGCAGGAAAACCCCCCATTTTGACGATTTTCGTGTGCTATAATCCATGGACTTTTTGGTAATCTGGATTCTGACATAATTTATGCCAAAAATTTTCGTGGACGACCGTTAAGAGCTTAACTATGGAGCCAGTTAGCCCTCACGGCCAAAACATCCCATTTGGAAGGTCAAATGTGCCCCGGATCCGGTAAACCCCCCATTTTGCCGATTATCGTGTGATATAGACCATGGTCTTTTTGGTGATCTAGAATTCCGACCTCATTTTTGCAAAAAGTTTTCGTAGACATCCGTTAAGACCTTAGCTATGGAGCCAGTTAGCCCTCAAGGCTAAAACGTCCCATTTTGAAGGTAAAATGTGCCCCAGAGCAGGTAAACCCCCATTTTGTCAATTTTCGTGTGCTATAGTCGATGGACTTTTTAGTGATCTGGAATTCTGATATAATTTTTGACAAAATATTTTGTGGACGTCTGTTCCCCAGAGCGGGAAAACCCCTGATTTTGCCGATTTTTGTGTGCTGTAGTTCATGGACTTTTTGGTGAATTGGAATTCCGAGATAATTTATGCAAAATATTTTTGTCAATGTCCGTTAAGATCTCAGCTATGGAGCCAGTTAGCCCTCATGGCCAAAACATCCCATTTTAAAGGTCAAATATCCCCCGGATCAGGTAAACCCCCCATTTTGCCGATTATCGTGTGCTGTAGGTCATGGACTTTTTGGTGATGTAGAATTCCGACCTCATTTTTGCAAAACATTTTTGTGGACGTCCGTTAAGACCTTAGCTATGGAGCCAGTTATCCCTCACGGCCAAAACGTCCCATATTGAAGGTCGAATGTGCCACAGAGCAGGTAAACCCCCCATGTTGCCGATTTCGTGTGCTGTAGTCCATGGACTTTTTGGTGATCTGGATTCCGACATAATTTTTGCCAAAAATTTTCGTGGACGATCGTTAAGACCTCCACTATGGAGCCAGTTAACCCTCACGACCAAAACATCCCATTTTGAAGGTCAAATGTGCCCCGGATCAGGTAAACCCCCTATTTTGCCGATTATCGTGTGCTATATTCCATGGAATTTTTGGTGATCTAGAATTCCGACCTTATTTTTGCAATAAGTTTCCGTGGACGTCCGTTAAGACCTTAGCAATGGAGCCAGTTACCCCTCACGGCTAAAAGGTCCCATTTTGAAGGTAAAATGTGCCCCAGAGCAGGTAAACCCCCATTTTACCAAATTTCGTGTGCTATAGTCCATGGACTTTTTGGTAATATGGAATTTCGACATAAATTTTGCCAAAATTTTTCGTGGATGTCCGTTAAGACCTTATCTATGGAGCCAATTAGCCATCACGGCCAAAACGTCCCATTTTAAAGGTCAAATGTGCACAGAGCAGGAAAACCCACTACTTTGCCAATTTTCGTGTGCTATAATCCATGGACTTTTTGGTGATCTGGAATTTCGACATAATTTTTACCAAAATTTTTGTGGACGACTGTTAAGACCTTAGCAATGGAGCCAGTTAGCCTCCACGGCCAAACCATCCCAGTTTGAAGGTCAAATGTACCCCGGATCAGGTAAATCCCCCATTTTGCCGTTTATCGTGTGCTATAGTCCATAGACTTTTTGGTGATCTAGAAATACGACCTCATTTTTGCAAAAAGTTTTCGTGGACGTCCGTTAAGACCTTAGCTATGGACCCAGTTGGCCGTCACAGCCAAAACGTCCCACTTTGAAAGTCAAATGTGCCCGGGAGCAGGAAATCCCCCAACTTTGCCGATTTTTGTGTGCTATAGTCCATGGACTTTTTGGTGATCTTAAATTCTGACATAATTTTTGCCAAAAATTTTCGTGGACGACCGTTAATACTTTTGTTGTGGAGCCATTTAGCCCTCATGGCCAAAACATCCCATTTTGAAGGTCAAATGTGCCCCGGATCAGGTAAATTTCCCATTTTGACGATTATCGTATGCTATAGTCTATAGACTTTTTGGTGATCTAGAATTCCGACCTCATTTTTGCAAAAAGTTTTCGTGGACGTACATTTAGACCTTAGCTATAGAGCCAGTTAGCCGTCACGGCCAAAACGTCTCATTTTGAAGGACAAATGTGCCCCAGAGCAGGTAAATCCCCCATTTTGCCAATTTTCGTGTGCTATAGTCCATGGACTTTTTGGGGATCCAGAATTTCGCATAATTTATGCCAAAAATTTTCGTCGATGTCCGTTAAGACCTTTGCTATGGAGCCAGTTAGCCCTCACGTCCAAAACGTCCCATTTTAAAGGTCAAATATGCCAAAGAGCAGGAAAACCCCCACTATTTTGCTGATTTTCGGGTGCTATAGTCCATGGTCTTTTTGTTGATCTGGAATTCCGACAAAATTTATGCCAAAATTTTTCGTGGACGACCGTTAAGACCTTCACTATGGAGCCAGTTAGCCCTCATGACCAAAACATCCCATTTTGAAGGTCAAATGTGCCCCGGATCAGGTAAACCCCCCATTTTGCCGATTATCGTGTGCTATAATCCATGGAATTTTTGGTGATCGAGAATTTTGACCTTATTTTTGCAATAAATTTTCGTGGACGTCCGTTAAGACCTTAGCAATAGAGCCAGTTAGCCCTCATGGCTAAAACGTCCCATTTTGAAGGTAAAATGTGCCCCAGAGCAGGTAAACCCCCATTTTGCCAAATTTTGTGTGCTATAGTCCATGGACTTTTTGGTAATATGGAATTTTGACATAATTTTTGCCAAAATTTTTCGTGGACGTCCGTTAAGACCTTATCTATGGAGCCAGTTAGCCCTCACGGCCAAAACATCCCATTTTAAAGGTCAAATGTCCGCAGAGCAGGAAAACCCACTACTTTGCCAATTTTCGTGTGCTATAATCCATGGACTTTTTGGTGATCTGGAATTACGACATAATTTTTACCAAAATTTTTGTGGACGACCGTTAAGACCTTAGCAGTGGAGCCAGTTAGCCTTAACAGCCAAACCATCCCAGTTTGAAGGTCAAATGTACCCCGGATCAGGTAAACCCCCCATTTTGTCGATTATCGTGTGCTATAGTCCATAGACTTTTTGGTGATCTAGAAATACGACCTCATTTTTGCAAAAAGTCTTCGTGGACGTCCGTTAAGACCTTAGCTATGGATCCAGTTAGCCCTCACAGCCAAAACGTCCCATTTTGAAAGTCAAATGTGCCTCAATGCAGGTAAATCCCCCATTTTGCCGATTTTTGTGTGTTATAGTCCACAGACTTTTTGGTGATCTAGAATTCCGACATTATTTTTGCAAAAAGTTTCCGTGGACGTCCGTTAAGACATTAGCTATGGAGCCAGTTAGCCCTCACGGCTAAAACGTCCCATTTTGAAGATAAAATGTACCCCAGAGCAGGTAAACCTCCCATTTTGCCAATTTTTGTGTGCTATAGTCAATGAACTTTTTGGTAATCTGGAATTTCGACATAATTTTTGCCAAAATTTTTCGTGGACGTTCGCTAAGACCTTATCTATGGAGCCAAATAGCCCTCATGGCCAAAATATCCCATTTTGAAGGTCAAATGTGGCATGGATCAGGTAAACCCCCCATTTTGCCGATTATCGTGTGGTATAGTCCATAGACATTTTGGTGATCAAAAATTCGACCTCATTTTTACAAAAACTTTTCGTGGACATCCGTTAAGATCTTAGCTATGGAGCCAGTTTTCCCTCACGGCCAAAACGTCCAATTTTGAAGGTCAAATGTGCCCCAGAGCAAGTAAACCCCCCATTTTGCCGATTTTCTTGTGCTATAGTCCATGGACTTTTTGGTGATATGGAATTCCGACTTAATTTTTGCCAAAATATTTCGTGGACGTCCATTAAGACCTTAGCTATGGAGCCAGTTAGCCCTCACGACCAAAACTTCCTATTTTAAAGGTCAAATGTTCCTAAGAGCAGGAAAACCCCCAATTTTGCCGATTTTCGTGTGCTATAGTTCATTGACTTTTTGGTGAACTGGAATTCCGACATAATTTTTGCCAAATTTTTTCGTGGACGACCGTTTAGACCTTAGCTATGGAGCCAGTTAGCCCTCACGGCCAGACCATACAAATTTGAAGGTCAAATGTACCCCGGATCAGGTAAACCCCCCATTTTGCCAATTATCGTGTGCTATAGTCCATAGACTTTTTAATGATTTGGATTCCGACATAATTTTTGCCAAAAATTATCGTGGACTACCGTTAATACCGTAGCTATGGAGCCAGTTAGCCCTTACGGCCAAAACATCCCATTTTGTTGGTCAAATGTGCCCCGGATAAGGTAAATCCCCCATTTTGCCTATTATCGTGTGATATAGTCCATGGACTTTTTGGTGATCTAGAATTCCGACCACATTTTTGCAAACAGCTTTTGCGGACGTCTGTTATGACCTTAGCTATGGAGCCAGTTAGCCCTTATGGCCAAAACATCCCATTTTGAAATTCAAATGTGTCCTAGAGCAGGTAAACCCCCCATTTAGCCGATTTTCGTGTCCTATAGGGCATGGACTTTTTGGTGTTCTGGAATTCAGACATAATTTTTGCCAAACATTTTCTTGGACGACCGTTAAGACCTTATCTATGGAACCAGTTAGCCCTCACGGCCAAAACATTCCATTTTGAAGGTCAAATCTGCCCCGGATCAGGTAAACCCCTTATTTTGCCTATTATCGTGTGCTATTGTCCATGGACTTTTTGGTGATCTAGAATTCCCACCACATTTTTGCAAACAATTTTCGTGGACGTCCGTTAAGACCTTAGCTATGGAGCCAGTTAGCCTTCTCGGCGAAAACATCGCATTTTGAAGGTCAAATATGCCCCAGAGCAAGTAAACCCCCTATTTTGCCGATTTTCTTGTGCTATAGTCCATGGACTTTTTGGTTAGCTGGAATTCCGACTTAATTTTTCCCAAAATATTTCGTGGATGTCCATTAAGACCTTAGCTATGGAGCCAGTTAGCCCTCATGGCCAAAACGTCCCATTTTAAAGGTAAAATGTGCCCGGGAGCAGGAAATCCCCGAACTTTGCCGATTTTTGTGTGCTATAGTACATGGCCTTTTTGGTGATCTTGAATTCCGACATAATTTTTGCCAAAAATTTTCGTGGACGACCGTTAATACCTTTGTTGTGGAGCCATTTAGCCCTCATGGCCAAAACATCCCATTTTGAAGGTCAAATGTCCCCCGGATCAGGTAAACCCACCATTTTGCCTATTATCGTGTGCTATAGTCAATGGACTTTTTGGTGATATATAATTTCGACCACATTTTTGCAAACAGTTTTCGTGGACGTCCGTAAAGACCTTAGCTATAGAGTCATTTAACCCTCACGGCCAAAACATCCCATTTTGAAGGTCAACTGTGCCCCAGAGCAGGTAAACCCCCCATATTGGCGAGTTTCTTGTGTTATAGTCCATCGACCTTTTGGTGATCTGGAATTTCGACTTAATTTTTGCCAAAACAGGATGTTTTGGCCGTGAGCGCTTACTGGCTCCATAGCTAAGGTATTAACGGATGTCCACGAAAACTTTTTGCAAAAATGAGGTCGAATTCTAGATCACCAAAAAGTCTATGGATTATAGCACACGATAATCGGCAAAATGGGGGGTTTATTTGCTCTGGTACACATTTGACCTTCAAAATTGGACGTTTTGGCCATGAGGGCTAACTGGCTCCATAGCTAAGGTTTTAACAGACGTCCACTAAAACATTTTGCAAAACTGAGGTCGGAATTCTAGATCACCAAAAAGTCCATAGACTGTAGCGCACGATAATCGGCAAAATGGTGGATTTACCAGAATCTGGGCACATTTGACCTTCAAAATGGGACATTTTGGCCGTGAGGGATAACTGGCTCCATAGTTAAGGTCTTAACGGACGTCCACGAAAACTTTTTGCAAAAATGAGGTCGGAATTCTATATCACCAAAAAGTCCATTGACTATAGCACACGATAATCGGCAAAATGGGGGGTTTACCTGATTTGAGGCACATTTGACCTTAAAAATGGGATGTTTTGGTCGTGAGGGCTAACTGGCTCCATAACTAAGGTCTTAACGTTCGTCCACGAAAAATTTTGGCAAAAATTATGTCGGAATTCCAGATCACCAAAAAGTCCATGACCTATAGCACACGAAAATCGGCAAAATAGGGGGTTTCCCTGCTCTGGGGCACATTTGACCTTTAAAATGGTACGTTTTAGCCGTGAGGGCTAATTAGCTCCATAGCTAAGGTCTTAACGGACGTCCACGAAATATTTTGGCAAAAATTATGTCTGAATTCCATATCACCAAAAAGTTCATGGACTATAGCACACGAAAATTAGCAAAATGGGGGGTTTAACTGCTCTGTGGCACATTTGGCCTTCAAAATGGGACGTTTTGGCCGTGATGGCTAACTGGCTCCATCACTAAGGTCTTAACGAAAGTCCACGAAAACTTTTTTCAAAAATGAGGTCGGAATTGTAGATCACCAAAAAGTTCATGGATTATAACACACGATAATCGGCAAAATGGGGGGGTTTACCTGATCCGGGGGACATTTGACCTTCAAAATGGGATATTTTTGCAGTGAGGGCTAACTGGCTCCATAGCTAAATTTTTAACGTACGTGCACGAAAAATTTTGGCAAAAATTATGTCGAAATTCAGATCACCAAAATGACCATGGACTAAAGCACACGGAAATCGGTAAAATAGGGGTTTTAACTACTCTGGGGCACATATGACCTTCAAAAAAGGACATTTTGGCCGTGAACGCTAACTGGCTCCATAGCAAAGGTCTTAACGGATGTCTAAGAAACCTTTTTGCAAAAATAAGATCGAATTCTAGATCACCAAAAAGTCTATAGACTATAGCACACCATAATCGGCAAAATGGGGGGTTTCCCTGCTCTGGTGCACATTTAACCTTCAAAATTGGATGTTTTGGCCGTGAGGGCTAACTGGCTCCATAGCTAAGGTCTTAACAGACGTCCATGAAAACATTTTGCAAAAAAGAGGTCGGAATTCTAGATCACCAAAAAGTTCATGGACTATAGCACACGATAATCGGCAAAATGGGGGGTTTACTAGATACGCGGCACATTTGCCTTCAAACTGGGATGGTTTGGCCGTCAGGGCTAACTGGTTCCATAGCTAAGGTCTTAACGGTCGTCCACAAAAAATTTTGGCAAAAATTATATCGGAATTATAGATCACCAAAATGACCATGGACTATAGCACACGAAATTCGGCAAAATAGGGGGTTTTCCTGCTCT
>JAJOOF010024532.1:0-18510 GCA_029582545.1 Solanum lignicaule | reverse complement strand
GCTTCCCCTTTATTTTCGTTCTAGCTTTTGTTATTTTTAATTTTGATTTTGATTGGAACACAATTGATCAGAGTAGCTAGACATTGTAGTTGTTTCCCAAGGGATGCAATTGTTTTCTGGCATTCTGAAAGCCTGGCAGCAACCACTGCTAAATCCTCCTGCTAATGACAAAGTTCACATACCATTATTAATTTTCTTCTTTTTTATTCACATCGATGTGTCTATACAAGAATGACAAACAACACAAGATAGGTTGAAAGAAAGAACTCTCTGTTTTATTTTCAGTTCACCATTTGAACCTTAGCTTCCTAGGCTCTTTTACTAAGCTCATTTATGTTTTTTTATGCTTTCTAACTGCTCCTTGCTGGCAGTTTATGTTGTTTGAGTGCTCAAATCCCTTTCTACAATCTTTATTTTCAGTTCAATTTTGAGAGTTGTGTTCTCCTTCTCTAGACACTTAAGCTTGACAAAGATATCAAGATCAGTAGAAGTAGGCATTATAGTTGTTTCTCAAGTGCAGTTTTTTCAGATTTCAATTAATTTTTCTCAATTTCAATATGTTAAGAAGATCATAATTTAAACATGTACTAGAATTCATATCATTGTATTTGATGGGAAAAGATAATATACTAGGTCCATAGTTGAAGATAAGCCTCTGTCTCATCATTTAAACTAGAAGCAGACTTTGCAATCAAAGCTTCTCCTTCCATAGAAATCTCGCTTTCCACCTTCCAATCGAATCTTGGACTGAGCCAGCCACATAATCTGGCGACTCCACCAATCGTGGCCTATTTCTAGTGTCATTGCTGCTAGGACCATAACAGAAGATACATGTAAGTCTTCTTGTAACATACAGACCTTCTTCAGTAATGGGTCTTCACTGCTCAACACATGAAAAATTAATTCCCAGACCAACATTAAGTCCTCTTAGGATGTGCACTGTACGGAGAACATAAAACAGTATACGTATATTTAATTCACCAACTGGTTTAACTGGCAACTGTTATCACCGTGTAAATGAAGGAAAACCAATGTTGTTAACTGCCAATATACTATTGTTTCCAAAGGTGGGGACTTATGGTTAGACAATAGGAAAACTACTGAAGTTTACTAGGTGAAAGGCATTATCTGTGGTTTTGGAATATCACAAATAAAATTATGGACTGGGATCTTGACTGCAGCAACTAGGAAAAAAAGACATTTTCCTTTCCGCAGCCTAGCAAATTAGGAAAGAAAGATCTATGTTTTCTGACCCTCAGACTTATCTGACCATTCTTTCAACTTCTCAAGTTCTACCCTCAAACTTATCTAACCATTCCTCAACTTCTCCAGCTCCTCTCCTAGATTATTGTCACGAGATCAACACAAGGACTAGTGTTGATCTGGAATTCTGCTTTCGATACATTTCAGTCAGTGCTTTTTATGAGTTGTGTTCTCCTTCTCTAGACACTTAAGCCTGACAAAGATATTAGGATTAGTAGAAGTAGGCGTTGCAGCTTAAATAGTTGTTTCTCAAGTGCAGTTTTTTCAGATTTCAATATTTGGTGTTGATCTGGAATTCCGCTTTCGATATTTGATGTTGGTTTTGTTCAAAATTTACTCATGTGAACTTTGCTTTGCACAGTTTCTGTTTTTATTCTTAGACCTTTTTTAAATGCATAATTTTTTAAACACATGAGAACTCATTGCTGTTAGTTGAGTCTGGATGTGTCTATTGTTGTTATAAATAAATAATTTCACTAATTTTCACTCTTTTGCAGGAAAAATATCAAGAAATATTACAGAACCAAACACAAACTCAATCTGATGTTGATCAATGGAAAGCATATTATCAAGCAGCGGGAGGGGAAAAGAAAAGAAGGATATATGGTCTTGGAGCTCAAGCAAAAGTATTTTATGGACCAAATTTTCGTGTCTCTTCTGGATCTGATGCTTCTGGCTCAGTACCATGTCCAAATGCTCAAACAACACCGACAGAAAATATGGATGAGTTAGTGGTGCGAATGATTCCTTCGCTAACTAATCACTTGCTTCCTATATTTGTAGAGCAGGTACGTGGTTTGATTTCTCCAGCCTCATCTCAACCAGACTCAGCTACCAACCATCCATCAACTATTGCACCTGTAATTCCTGCTCCAACTGCAAAAAATATCGATGAGGATCGTGCATCACTTTCTGAGGAATGATTGTGGCTCTCTAGTCTCTCTTAGTTAGTTTTTGTTGGCTAGATTTTGTTGCAAATGCTTTCAGCTATATATTTTGCTTGAAATTTATCATTGGGGATATTTTGAACTTGGTAATATAATTTGCACTTAGCTATGTACTTTGGATCTTGTAGAATATTAATTTCTACGGATTAAGTTAATTTTATGATTATATAATATGTGTTGAAATGTGTATTTAATTACACAAATAAAAAAATATTGATAGATTTGTGACAAATTATTTTCGTCGCTAAATGAATGGAGATGAAATTAGCAACAAAATATTTGGTCGCCCTATATGATGAAACGATGAAATAATATATAAAATGAGGGATAAAATTTAAAATACACGACGGATTTTTTTGTCGCTAAAGAAATTGGTGACGAAATTAGCGACAATAATTTGGTCGCCAATATGTTGAGACGACAAAATAAGTTACAAGAACAACGACATAAATTACAAAAATAGTGACAGATTTTTCCGTTGCTAATCTTGCCAACGGATAACTTTCGTCGCAAATCCGTCGCTCAGTTTGTGACGGATTCAATTTTTTCGTCGCTAAATGGTTAGCTACGCGCAATATAGAGACGAACAATATTTTGTCGCTATTCCGTCGCTAAACCAAAATAGCGACAGAATAATCTATTTAGCGACCGATTTTGTTTGTCGCTAAACACAGTTTTTTTTGTAGTGACAGGTGTTTCGGGTCATCAACAGGCACTTCGTTGATACCGCTTGCGTTCCATCTAGATTTGATGAGTCTCCTTTCTTCTAGAGGGCTATTTTATTCCAATTTTGTCAAGATGTCGTGGGTCTTGTCCCGATATCTATCATAGTTATTTGAGGCTTCTAAGACAGTAGTAGTTGAGGAGTCTTTTCCCATTCCCTTATTAAAGTTTGAGACTTGAGTTACCTTCTTATGGCTATTTGAATATTTTCAGAATTATACTGAGTTGAGTTATTGTTGAGACTTTTGAGTTGATCCTTACAATTGAAGTTCTTGTTATGTTGAGTAAGTCTTCCGCTAAGTAGGGAGCCAGGACAAGGGTTCACTTGGGAACTGATGATTGATCTCGAGTGTCGACCACGTCCATAGTGTAGGGTCGGGGCATGACAAACTTGGTATCAAAGCACAAAGTTCAGGAGTCCTAGTGTGTCTATCAAGCCGTGTCTATACAGTCCTTGTTATTGGTGTGAAGCGTGCCACATCTACAAGTAGGATGATGCAACATTTAGGAAAAAATTCACTTCCTTCTTACTCTTTTTTCGTGCGATAGAGTTTAATTCGATAAAATTTCCTTCTAATTTGTGCTTGCGCGTATCTTTTCAGATCAATCTTCAACAGAGAGCTATTCGAGTATGTCCTTCTCGGAGAAATGTGAATCCTCAAGATCTAGAGGTTCCCAATGCACCAGAAGTGCAACCATCTCGGGGAAAGGTCACTAATGCTGAGTTCCGGGATGCTATGCGGATACTGAGTCAAGTTGTGTCAAATCATGCTTGTCAACAGAGAGGGGTTAGTTAGGATGTGGATGATATATCCATAATCTGTGAGTTTCTGAGAATGAATCCCCCGGAGTCCACAGGGTCAAACATCACTGAGTATTCGAAAAACATAGTAGAGGAACTGCATAAGGTGTTTAAGATATGCATGTTGCCAAAGTTGAGCATGTGAAGTTTGCTTCATATCAGCTGAAGGGTGTTTCTAGGATTTGGTACGACCAATGAAAGAAGAGCAGGGCTGAAGGGCCACCAATAGTGTGTTTGGTTGTTATTGAAAGTGTTTTCTTAGGGCTCTTCTTTCCTCGCGAGCTAAAGGAAGCAAATGTGAGGGTATTTCTTAACTTGAACAGTAGGCCATGAGTGTTCATGCGTGAAGCGTTAAGTTCACCTAGTTGTCTCGTTATGCTCTAGAGATGGTGGTAGTTATGAGAAGCAGGATGATTCTACTTTGTCTTGGTTGTCTTGCATGTCAAGTAAGGAGGGTAAGGCAGCTATGTTGATAGGGGACATGGACATATCCAGGCTTATGATCCATGTGTAGTAAATTGATGAAGATAATCTTAAAGATTGGGAAAAGTTCTGCAGTAAGAGGGCTAAGACATTGAATAATGAGTTCGACCAGTAGAAGACCGAAAATATGAACAGGTCATCTTTTCTTTAAAGGTCACTTTGACCTCCTCCATCGTCAGCTAGTGCACTTGCACCAAAGAACAGAGGTGATTTGAGGAAACAGAACTCCAAGAATTCCAGAGCTAGACCTACTTAGTCTTAGGGTAGTGTGGCACAAAGGTCTAATTGGACCACCACATGTGCTAAGTGTGGTAGAAACCACCCAAGGGCGTGTCATGATGGCTCAAATAGCATCTTCAAGTGTGGTCAGACATGTCACTTCATGAGAGAGTTCCCTAAGTACAAGCAGGGTAATTGGGGCAACAGAGCCCATCATCTTCAGTCGCTCTGGTAGACAAAGCTCCTCCAAGAGGAGCTACTTCAGCGACAGAAACATGATCAAACCATCTGTATGCTATAACCAGTCGCCAAGATCAAGATGTGTCACTAGACACGGTCACTGGTATGATCAAAGTCTTTACTTTAGATGTTTATGTATTACTTGATCCATATGCGAGTCTATATTTTGTGCATCCGTATATAGCTATTTGGTTCAGTATTCTTCTCGAACGACTTCATGAGCCTTTCAGTGTTTCCACACCTGTTGGTGAGTCTATTCTAGTAAAGAGAGTTTATCCAGATTGTGTCATCTCTGTCAATCACAAGGACACCATGGATGATTTAGTTGAGCTAGACATGGTGGACTTCAATGTTATTCTAGGTATGGACTGGCTTCATACTTGTTATGCCTCAGCTGATTGTAGAACTTGATTAGTTAAGTTTCAGTTTCCTAATAAGCCTATTTTAGAGTGGAAGGGTAGTTCAGCAGTGCCTAAGGGTCAATTCATTTCATAAATTAAGGAAAGAAAGCTAGTCTATAAGGGGTACATCTATCAGTTAGTCCGAGTTAATGATTCAAGTGTTGAGACACCTCTTATTCAATTAGTTCCATTTGTGAGTGAGTTTCCAGAGGTTTTTCCAGATGATTTTCTCAGAGTCCCTCTTGAGAAAGAAATAGACTTTGGCATAGACATTATTCCTGATACTCAACCTACCTCTATTCCACCATATAAAATGGATCAAGATGAGTTAAATGAGTTAAAAGAGCAGTTGATAGATCTTTTAGATAAGGGTTTAATTCGACCTAGTGTTTGACCTTGGACGCTCCGATCTTATTCGTGAGTATTATGGATGATTCCCTTAGAATGTGTATTGATTACCGCCAGTTGAAAAATGTCACCATAAAGAATAAATATCCCCTTACAAGAATTGATGATCTTTTTATCAACATCAAGGTGCCACTTGATTTTCCAAGATAGACCTCAGATCTGACTATCATATGTTCAGAGTAAGAAAAAGTGACATCCCGAAGATATTATTCAGGACCTGTTATGGTTATTATGAGTTTCTGGTTATGTCTTTTTGTTTACTAATACTCCTGCAGCGGTCATGGACCTTATGAAAAGAGTGTTTATGCAATATCTTGACATTTTTGTGATTGTATTAATTGATGACATATTGATTTATTCGAGGAATGAGGAGAATCATGCTAGTCATCTTAGTATAGTTCTCCAAATTCTCAAAGATAGAGAGTTGTATGCTAAATTTTTTAAGTGTGAGTTTTGGCTTGTGTCTGTGGCATTCTTAGGCCGGTGAAGGGATTCAAGTTGACATTCAGAAGATTGAAACAGTGCAGAACTAGCCCAGACGCATATCTCCAACTGACATAAGGAGTTTCTTTGGGTTGGTTGGTTTTTACAGAAGGTTTTTCGAAGGGGTTTCATCTATTTTTTCCGCATTGACTTAGTAGACTCAGAAAATGGCTAAGCTTCAATGGGCTAAAGCTTATGAGAAAACCTTTGTGGAATTGAAAACTCAGTTGACTACTTCCACAGCTTTGACCATACCAGAGGGTACAGAAGGCATTGTTGTTTATTGGGATGCGTCCATAGTTTGACTTGGTTGTGTATTGATGTATAATGGTAAGGTTATAGCCTATTGATGAGTCTACAAGTTGGACTCATTCAGGGCTATATTTTAATAGAAACTGTGTCCTAAAATTCTTATTTTATCTCAATATCTGATGAAAACCCTTGAGTTTCAAGTATTTGAAGTTTGAAGGAAAGCATGGACATTATGTCGCAAAAAGGAACGAAAAGACTGAAAAGAACGAAGTAATGAAGGCTTGAGGACCGGCGAGTCCAGTTGGCGAGTCATCGAAGGGTATTATTTCGCCTTTTATTCCAGTGTGCTGAGCCCTAAACAAAAGGATCAAGTTGGCGAAATATGGGAGCAGTCAGCGCATCGCCGAGCAGTTTCATGAAGCAGTACCATGCCGCCCAATAACCCAGAGCACGATGATGCTGAAGGCTGGTACAAGACGGGGATGAACTACACCAAAGGGCGAATCGCCGAGTTAATCAGTGATTCCGACTAATGACGCCGAACGATCCAATGTAGCAGAAATCTGTGATAACTATAAATACTAGTTAGAGTTTTAGTTTTAGGGTGGAAAAATTACTATTATTTTCTCTTAGAGTTGAACAATTGTGATAATTTTTAGAGAGAATAGTACTTTTTGATGGTTTTGAAGACTTGAAGAAGAAGAGGGTTTCATCTCCACGGATTTGGACTTGGGTCTCTTGGATTCTTCATTCTTGGCTTGTAACAAGACTTAAATCTTCATACCCATTACAATGCAAGCTCATTTAGGTATAAATTTATATCTCTTGATGTGCGGCTAAAAACCCCAACTCTTGGGGTGTGATTTAGCGAATATAGGTTAAGATAATTATTGGGTCTTGCTTGCTGATAGTCTATTCGTAGTTTAAACGTGATTTCGTTTAGTGGTTGTGGATGAATTTAATGAATTTGTAATTGTAAATACAAGTTTATTTATGTGTTTACAGTTTACTCGAGACAGAGGTCATAAAACTAAAACCACTAAATTGATGGTCAGTGTGAATGGGTCGAAATGAGGTTCAGCTAGAGAGAGTGAATCCTAGTCCCATGTCCACACACTCAGCTCGAGAGAGTGAGTGGGTTAAGGCGTAGGTTGGTCTTCATGCAACAAATGGGTGTCCGAGAGGAACACATTTGAAACGGGGTAAGTTGCGAGAGAGAGAGCTTATGCCCTTTAAAGTCTAGCTTAGTCACAATTATTCTATGAATCTTCTATTGAAAGCATGTACCCAATAATCTAGATTAACCCATATTCCCATCACATCCGAAGGATTCTCTCTCATTATTTAGAAACCTTTGTTTATTTTGCTGTTTTTACTTACTAGTAACAACCCCCCCCATTGTTAATTGACACTCTCGTGACCCCCTTTTTAATTTACAATGTTTTTACTCGTTAATGTCTTTAGCTACAACTAGTTAGAATGAAATTTTATTTTTCTATAAATTCTCCTCTCTTGGGACGATGCCAACCTTTGGTTGGGTTACTAACTATCAATTGTAGACACTTGCATCGGAAGTTGTGACTTGATTACGCAAACATAAAAAATGGCGCCGCTGCCGGGGAGTGGTGTTATTTGAGAACTTTTAGATTAGTAGAAATTTTTTTTTGTTCTTCTTAGTGGTAGTTTACTAACTTAATTTTTAGTTTTGTTTTGTTGGTTTGTCTGTATCCAAATAGAGGAAGCGAGCATGGCGAGCAGTACTCGGGGGTTAATGGAGCTTCCTCTATTAGAGGTAATGAGGTTCCGGGACCGTATCCTCACCTTCAAGTAATTGGAAGGTGAACGGATCCACAAGTCATGGGCAAGGTTTAATGACCTGATCACTCAATGCCCATCTCATAACATTCACGACATGGCACTCCTGGACTGCTTCTACAGAAGTCTTGGTCTCGGAAACAAGAGGTTGGTCGACCAACTCATTCCGGGAGGCCTTGCAAAATTGTGATATGTGAAAGCAGCCCAACTTCTTAATCAAATGACTGAAACGCACCAAGAGGTAGAAAAAGACTTAATGTTGGCCGCCCTAATAACTCAGATTGATGAGTTGGCCAAAAAGATGGTCAAGAACGAAGTCCAGTACAAAAGAACGGATAAATATATCCCTCCTAATGAGCGAAGAAGTCCGAAGGACAATGAGGTGAAATGCTTTGAGGGGATGCTCTCAATCATTCTCCACAAGGTAACTGAGCAAGATAAAAAGCTGGAAGAAATGAAGGAAGACATTGAAGGAATGAAGCGATTGATTTGGTCTCAATCCAGAGCTGTCCAGCTGCTCGAGAACCTTAAGGGTCATGCATCACCCGATCTACACTCGAAACAAAACAAGGGGTTGCCTATTGATACTATGGCTAACCCCAAAAATGGAATTTGACAGCTGACATGCATCGTGCCACGACATTAACTAAGGCGTTGTTTAGGAGGTAACCCGAAACCTTTTTAAATGCTTTATTGTTGTTTCAGAAATAACGGTCTGTTGAATGAACATGTTAAAGTGTGAAGAGTGGGTGGAAATTGCGTTTGGCAAGTTAGTAGTTCAATTCAGTGAATCACCGAACAGGTTGGCGATCACAATAAAGACCACCATTTGGACACTCACTTTGACTAAAGGTTCTGTAAAACTCTGATAAGCCATATGACCACTCAGCGTGTCGCCGATTGGATCGACGAGTGCGACTAATGTTGCCAAATGGGAACGAACTGGACGGTTTATAATGGCCAAAAGTCCTAGAATTTGAAATCCTTCACTTTCCCTCGCTCTTAATCTTCACAAACTCACACCAAGGTAGTATTTTCCTTATTTTAGCATTGTAATAGTATTTTGGTTAGTTGATTTGTGCTCAGAATTGGATTTCTTTGCTGCCTAACTTTTCAATCACATTCTAATCGGCACAAAAGGTCAGTTCTCCGAACCCCAAGTTTATTTTGGAATAGTTCATACTCTTTTACAATGATCGTATCTTATTGATGTGTGATGGGCCTCTCTGATAGGGTTATAATGCTTAAATTCCTATTTAACTCTGAAAATCTTGCCCGTATTAATTTGATAGTCAAATGCTCATAACTTGTGTGTTATTAAATGAGTGAAATTGCAATGGGTAGTGCGGGTCTTGTTTGAATTTCGTGAGTGCATACTTTGATTTTATTTTCTGGAGTTGCGTGATTGAATTTGAAAAGATGGGTTGAAAATAGGCATGTTGGGTCGATTGGTGAGCTAGGTCGAGCTCGCCGAACGACTCGGTGGTTCGCGTAATGTCCCCATCTCACCGATAATTTGGCCCGTTGATTAATATTTCATGCTGTAACTTTCGGCGAGAAGTCTGAGGGCGCCGAAAGCACTACGCGACTCGCCGAAAGTATTCTTAGCATCATTTATTTGCACCCTTGAGACCCATATGCACTACAAATTTCGGCAGACAAACCCTTGCTCACTGATAGTAGTGGGTGATTTGCCAAAAATACCTTCCCATCACCGACTTGCTATGATTTGAAGCCAACCCTTTCGGCGAGACCGAGTTAGCTCGCCAAGGAGGTTCGGCGACTCACCGATCCACTTGGCGAAGATTGCATGTGCTTCTACTTGATTTCTCTCATAATTCTTCACAATCTTTGCAAATATGACTAAACCTAACAAAGCAGGTAGCAACACACCACCCCGAGGAAAATAAAAAAGGATCACGCTCAATGAGGATGTAACTGCATCCAGGAACAAGGCCACTAAAATTTCCACAACTGGTGGGAAAAGTAAGGGCAAGGACAAAACTGTTGAGCTATCAGATGCAAGCTTCGACAGTACCGGTTTTTAAACCAATGGCCCAACAACATATGCCAGTGAGAGTATGGGTTCAGATGAAGATGAACTGAGGGAGGCACAGAGGAATGAATCACGATCTAAAGAGCTAAATGACCCATCTCGGATCAGAAATGCTCGATCCACCACTCTGACTCCTCTAGTTCCAGAGCAGGAAATAGTACTGGCACCTCTAGTACAAGACCCCCCACCTAAATCAACGAATAGATTAAAGTCTGAGGGGCTAAGAGCAATCATTGAGGAAAAACAGCTGTCCATAGATGGGGTGATCGATAGGTATCCTGAGATAATAGAGTGCCTGAAATATCACAAATTCCAAATATTCACAAAACCCTGTGTCTCGTATATACCAAGTTGGGTAAGAGAATTCTACAATGCATACAGTGCATTGGTATCTCAACTTAAGAGGCTGGTATCGTCGTTAAAAGTAGTTGACTATGTGGTTGTCAGAGGAAGGAAGGTAGCTTGTGATAGTGAGGCTATCAACACAGCATTGGGTATGTCCGATAAAATTAATTATCACTGCCAACACTTGATCAGAACAGAGAAGTTGTATGTGATGAAAAAGTGGTTAGCCCTGCTAATCTCAGATGATAATGCTCCGAAATGGTTAGCAGAAAGTGTTTCGATTGAAAAGAAAGATCTGAACATAGCTGCAAGATACAGGTTCGGGTTCATCAGCAGCACAATTATGCCATCACAGAATAAATCAATCCTTCACCTTGCCAAGACAACTTGTCTTGGATGCATCATAGAGAAGCCATGATAAATCTAGGGATGATCATTGCTTTCGAGATCCATATGCGTGCAAAGAAAAGCCATACATCTCTCCCTTTCCCAATATTAATCACTACATTGTGCAAAAGAGCTCAAATGCCTAGAGATGCAAAAAAGGATGTGGAATTGGTTGCCACCGCCTCCACAAGTATCCGAAAGATCGAAGCTGAATATTTAAGGACCAAGCGGAAAAGAAACAGAAGGAAGTTGTGGCTACTGGATCTATACCTGCAGAGGCATATTTGCCTACTCCGACCCTTGGGCCTTCAGGTATATCTGAGGCCATTACCACTCCTGCTGACCCTCCAGGTCCCTCTACTGCTTCATTACTACCCAAATCTACTGCTGTCGTTACCTCATGTGGGCCGATCACTCAGGCATCCTTGATCCAGATGGGACAGCTTGCCTATTCTGCTAATTGTCGGACTGCCAACATAGAAAGCTCCATTCCAGGCATGATTTAGGCTGCCCTTGATGATGTTGTGAAACCACTGAGAACTACTACTGATGTTCTAACAACCATGATAGCAGTGTGTGAGCGCGACCAAAGAGCCACAGAGAAGGTAACAGCCTTAAAGGCCGTCATTGCAAAACTGAAGAAAGATGTGGACTACCTAAAGTCCACTGATATGTCCATGATCTTTGGAACAGTGGAAATTCCAGATGTGCTCGAAATGCCTCAAACTAACACAGGACACAGAGATGGAATAGAGCATACAACCGATCCCGAATTAGAGGTAGAGACTGACGAAGAGATGTTTGAGGAAGCTGCAGCGGACGATCTAGCCAAGACTGAAGAAATCATGATAGATAATGTTGTGCAGGCTTCCTTGGCAAAGGCTCCTGTTGCTGGATCCAATGAAGCTGGTCCCTCTGGAGGTCACTCTGGGCACTGAAGCACAGACAGATGGAGCGACCGATTAGCCAGGATCACCTCTTTACATCCCTATCTATCTTTCTTTATTTTACATTTTAGATTATGTGTTAAGTGTATTTGAGGACAAATTGCTTTTATTTGTGGTGGGGTGAGGCCCACCTTTTGTGTGAATATTGATGCTAGTGTTTTGTGCTTATATTTGGGTTATTCTATTTTAATTAATGTTATTATTGCTTTTTGTAGATGTTTGAGCTTGTGGCTCTTGTTGTTTTAAATTACAAAACGATTTTGACCCTTCCGAAATTTTTTGAATTTTTCGCACATTTTTGCCACCCCTCATACGTTAAATGTGGATGTTCTTTTGCAAAATTTGAGTCTCAGTTTCGATCAATACCGATGACTTGAATAGTGCTTACAATCAAACGAACATGAATGTGTGGCTACGATGAGGCCAAATGAAGTTGCATAGATAATATGTGAACTCTTTGCATCTCATTATGACTAGCCTTGTATCAAATTTATTCTCTTGTAATGATCATTGCACACTAGCGAACGTGTGGAGTCTTGTTTAACTTATAGTGTCAGTGCCTAGTGTGATGAGATTACATGTTAACTATGCATGATAGATCCTAGAATTTGCCCTGTTGGTTCGATCAACTAAGTGATGCTATCTCTTTATATGATCTTAGGAAACCTTGACGAGTGTGAGCCAATTTGACATATGCCGCTTTTGTAGCCTACACTGTGAGCATGTGAACCTCTCTTGAACACCCCTTGAACCTTAACCTTCTTTCGAAGAAACTTGATGAACACCAAACCTTTCTTTATCCACTACCTATAATCCTCATAAAGTTGTGGTTAGTTTGAATAGCCAACTTAGTCCAAAAGCCTAAGTTGGGGTGTGGTGAAAAGAAAAGGGAAACTCAAGAAGTGCAAGAAAGTCCCTCCTACCCATGATTTTGAGGAAAATGGAACGCCTCAATATAAAGAGAAAAAAAGACAGAAAAGAAAAAGAGAGAAAGAATTGAAAAGAAAAGTTGTGGAATAAAGTTGAAAAATTAAAGGGGGTTTCCAAACGATTCTTGGAAAGTAAATAATAGGATGACTTATAAGCACTAATGAAAATGATGAAGGAGAAAGGAAAGGAAGTGTTACGACCACCGCATCTCATGAAGATGAAAGTCACTGAGCCTAAAAGACCGTACCTTTGCACTCAACCCCATTACAAGCCTTGAAAAGACCTTTTTGATCTTGAGTGAGCTGAAGCAAATGTTGATTGGAAGATACGGGCAAACCTATGGATAAAATTATGCATTATGTTATTCTTTGTGAGTGTGAGTGTTGCATCTGATTCCAAAACTTTAAACAGTGAAAATATTGTGTGAATATGGAATCATTCTTTGTGTGAGGGCATTTGAACACTATAGTTGAGCTTGAACTTGTAATTGAAGCAAGTATTGTGAGCATGAGATTCGGTGCTATTTGTGAGTCGCAACTTGAATCTTTGAGTGCACATTTGATCTTTGCATAAGTAAATTAAGACTTGTTGTGTGCATTCATGATTGAGTCTTGTGTAGCACTGTTCGAAACACCCTTTTTGAATGGCTGAACTTGAGTTTGCTTGAGGACAAGCACAAGTTTAAGTTAGGGTGTTGATGAGTCCACAAATTGTACTCATTCAGGGCTATATTTTAATAGAAATTGTGTCCTAAAATGCTTATTTTATCTCAATATCTCATGAAAAACCTTGAGTTTCAGGTATTTGAAGTTTAAAGGAAAGCATGGACACTAAATCGCAAAAAGGAACGAAAATGCTTAAAAGAACGAAGATATGCAAGCCTGAGGATCACCGAGTCCACTTGGTGAGTCGCCGAAGGTTATTATTTCGCCTTTTGTTCCAGTGTGCTGAGCCCTGAAGAAAAGGATCAAGTTGGCGGAAAAGCGCATCGCCGAGCAGTTCCGCGAAGCAGTACCATGCCGCCTAATAAGCCAGAGCACAACGATGTTGAAGGCTGGTACAAGACGGCAATGAACTATACCAAAGGATGAATCGCCGAGTTAATCGGTGATTCCGCTAATGACGCCGAACGATCCGCTGCAGCACAAATCTGTTATAACTATAAATACTAGTTAGAGATTTAGTTTTAGGGTGGAACAATTACTATATTTTCTCTTAGAGTTGAACAATTGTGATAATTTTTAGAGAGAATAGTACTTTTTGAGGGTTTTGAAGACTTGAAGAAGAAAAGGGTTTCATCTCCAAGGATTTAGACTTGGGTCTCTTGGATTCTTCATTCTTTGCTTGTAACAAGACTTAAATCTTCATACCCATTTGAATATAAGCTCATTTATACATAAATTTCTATCTCTTGATGTGTGGCTAAAAACCCCAATTCTTGGGGTGTGATTTAGCGAATATGGGATAAGATAATTGTTGGGTCTTGCTTGCTGATAGTCTATTCATAGTTTAAATGTGATTTCGTTTAGTGGTTGTGGATGAATTTAATTAATTTGTAGTTGCAAATACAATTTTATTATTGTGTATTCATCTTGCTCGAGAGAGAGGTCGTAAAACTAAAACCACTAAATTGATGGCAGGTGTGAATGGGTCAACATGAGGTTCAACTCGAGAGAGTGAACCCTAGTCCCATGTCCACACACTCAGCTCGAGAGAATGAGTGGGTTAAGGCGCAGGTTGGATCTTCATGCAACAAATGGGTGTTCGAGAGGAACACATTTGAAACGGGGTAAGTTGCTCGAGAGAGAGCTTATCCAGTTTAAAGTCTAGCCTAGTCACAATTATTCTATGAATCTTTTATTGAAAGCATGTATCCAATAATCTAGATTAACACGTATTCCCGTCACATCCCAAGGATTCTCTCTCATTATTTAGAAACCTTTGTTTATTTTGTTGTTTTTACTTACTATTGACAAACCCCCTCCCCCTATTGATAATTGACACTCTCGTGTCCCCCTTTTTAATTTACAATGGCTTTAATCATTAATGTCTTTAGCTACGACTAGTTAGAACGAAATTTTATTTTTCTATAAATTCTCAAAACCACTCTCTTGGGATGATCCCAACCCTTTGTTGGGTTACTAAACTATTGTACGATCATAGACAATTGCATAGGAAGTTGTGTCTTGATTAAGTAAACATAACCAACGGCTCCAAACAACTTACGATCCACGAGATCAATTACCTAACTCATGATCTTGAGTTGGCAGCTTTGCCTTCAAAATATGGCATCACTATTTCTATGGTTTTCATTTAGATGTTTTTACCTATCACAAAAGTCTCTAGTATGTTTTTAGTTAGAATGAGCTTAATCTCAAGCGAAGGAAGTGGTTAGATTTACTTAAGGTCTAGGACAGGAGTATCCTCTATCACCTAGTTAAGGCTAATGTTTTTGTTGATGCTTTAAGCAGGCTGTCGATGGGAAATACCGCCCATATTGAGGAAGGTAAGAAATAATTGGTCAAGGATGTGCACAGACTTGCACATTAGGGAGTCCATTTGTTAGATTCCAATGAAGGTGGAGCGGTCGTGAGGAACAAAGTTGAATCATCACTAGTGTTTTAAGTGAACGAGAAACAAGACCAAGACCTCGTTTTACTTGAATTAAAGGTGAATGTTCATAAGCAAAAGGTGATGGCTTTTCAACAAGGGGGAGATAGTGTGTTGAGGTATCAAGATAGATTGGGTGTACCAAATATGGATGAGGTCCAGGAGAGGATCATGGCAGAAGCTCATAGTTCCAGATAGTCTATCCATCACAGTTCCACAAATATGCACTATGATTTGAGAGAAGTCAATTAGTTGACTAGTATGAAGAGGTGCATTGTAGAGTTTTTTTGCTAAGTGCCTGAATTGCCCACACGTCAAGGTAGAACACCAAAGGCTTGATGTTGTGGCTCAGAACATAGCTCTTCCGGAATGGAAGTGAGAGATGATTAATGTGCATTTCATTACTCGCTTGTCACGATCCCGCTGGCATCATGGTTTGATTTGGTTGATTGTAGATAGGATGAATAAATTATCCCATTTCTTGCAAATGAAGACTACAAATTCGGTCGAGGATTATGAAAGATTGTATATTCAAGAGATAATACAACTTCATGGAATTCCTGTGTCTATCATTTCATATAGAGGTACACAATTCACCGCTCCATTTTGGAAGTCTTTCCAGAAGGTTTTGGGTCAAATGTGAACCTTAGTACTGTTTTCCATCCCAGACTGATGGTCAAGCAGAGAACACAATTCAGACTTTAGAGGATATGTTGAGGCTATGTGTCTTAGATTTCAAAGGTAATTGGGATGACCACTTGCCTCTCATAGAGTTTGCTTACGATAATAACTATAACTCCAGTATCCACATGGCTCGTTATGGGTGAAGATGTAGATCACATGTTGGTTGGTTTAGGGTTGGTGAAGATGAGTTGATAGGGCTAGACTTTAATCATCAAGCCATGGAGAAAGTGAAGATCGTAAGGAAAGGCTGAAAACAACACAAAGTCATTTGAAATCTTATATAGATGTTAGGCGGAGAGACTTAGAATTTGAGGTTGATGATTGGGTTTACTTGAAGGTTTCACCCATAAAAGTTGTTATGAGATTTGGTAAGAAGGGGAAGCTCAGTCCCTAGTATATTGGTCTTTACAGGATATCCAATAGGGTTGGAAATGTAGCTTATGAGTTGGAGCTACCTATAGAAATAACAGCATATCATCGGTGTTCCATGTATCCGTTGCTAAAGAAGCGGTTGGGTGATCCTTCACTCATAGTACCTACCGAGAGTATTAGTATCAAGGAAAGCTTATCTTATGAAGAAGTGCCTGTTCAGATTTTGGATCGTCAGGTTCATAAGTTGAGGACCAAGCAGGTTGCATTGGTCAAGGTCTTATGGAAAAATCAATTTGTTGAGGAAGCTACGTGGGAGACCGAGGAGGATATGAAGAAGAGATACCTACATCTCTTTTCTTCAGGAGAAATTCTGAAACTAAGGTAATAATTTTTCGTCAAGTAATATTTAAGTTGTCACATTGAGTTGATGTTGATTGTTTTTTGTGTGCCTGATTTTGGGTAGTTGGATGCTTCCCACCCCTGTTCTGCTTAGTGTGATCTCATTCGAGGACGAATGTTCTCACAGGGGATATTGAACAACTCAAACTTAGGTTAGTTTCTAGTTATGGGTCAACTTCAAATGACTATATCTTTTAGCAAATAAAGAGTTAGGTATCCCATGACTTATCAAATCGAAAGTCTTCGAGTCCTTTTTCTAACGCCACCATGTTTTCTAAATTCCAAGCTCAGAGAAAAAAGTTATGGTTGTTTGAGTGAAGCCTCTCTAGTTAAGGCATTTCTTCCATTTGGGAAAGGGGTATTTTGGTCTTTTTCTTACCCTACTAGGCCTAAAACGTGACACCACATTTATCTTTTATATATATATTCAAAACTTAAAAAATACAAAATATTTAAATGAACATTAGATTAAACATAATAAAGAAGATATATTATAGTGGGATATTATAGAATTCTAACTGCACATTATATATAATAAAGAAGATACAATATTGTGGAATGTGAAAAGTCGAGTAATTGGATATAAAGACGTTTTGAGAAATTAAAAGAAAAAGTAATTATTTACGGAAAGCAAATGGATTTCGGACTTTTTTTCTTATGTTTGGTTTGTGAGTAGAAAATATTTTTTATATGAATGAAAAATATTTAAAAGAAAATATCTTTTATTTCCTATTAGAGAGTAGAAAATAATTTTTGAACAAAACATAAACCTTGATAATCAATCTAGAACATGACCCCGATACACAATCTTGATGAGAGATCTAAAATTTAACACTGAGATTTGACCATGACTTGACCCTCACTTTCGACCCAAAACACGACATTAAAATTTGGACTAGATATCCAATCCAGGACCTGATCCCGACACCCAAACTTGAACATCATCCATAAATTTGGGTTTCGGCTTCGACACATGAATCGAGGCCCGACTTCAAAATTAGTATTATAAAATAGAAGAGTCAAATATAATAAATGCAGTAATCCTACCCATTGTGAGAGGCATCTTCCACTTTGTAATTGAAGGGTTCCAAACCTCGATCTAACCCTTACAACAAACAATTGATAAGAGACCCAAGATTCTACTTTCAAATCGGGATTTCGACCTCAACTTTTGAACCAGAATCCAACCCCACCCGACTCAATATCTAACTTTGAAACTAAGATTTAATTTCTTTTTTAAAAAAATTAATTAATTTCTTTTGTGTGGGGGAGGGGGGGGATTGGTAGCGGGGTTAAAAAGAAAAAAAAATATATTTAAAATAAACTTTGAACTTTTTTTTGGGGGTAGGGGGTGGGTGGGTAGGGACTGGTAGTGCGGCTGGTGTGGCAAGGAGTCGTGATAGAGGTGATAGTCTTGGTGGGGTGGGGTAAAAAAATAAAAATATGAAATGGAATTTTTTTTTAAAAACAAACATTAAAATTATTTGTTAGGGTGGGTGGGGGACTAGTAGAGGTGCATGGTAGGGAGTTGGAGTACATGTGGGTTAAAGAAAATGAAAATTTTAATTTTTTAATTATTTTTCTTTCAAAACCAAACTTTTAAAAGTTATTTTGTGGGGATGGGAGTAGAGGTAAAACGCACCAGGTAGATATCAACACTTTATGGACAATTACTTTAAACAAATAGAAAATTGTGTAGTATACATTGATGATATATTATTATATTCCAAAACACAAGATGAAC
>JAJOOF010024481.1:0-11206 GCA_029582545.1 Solanum lignicaule | reverse complement strand
TATATTTTTTCTAATCTGTTTCTGATTCTAGTTTCTCTACTAGTTTTAATTTTCTAGTTGTGAAAATGTTCTTAAACTTTATTGTGTCTTACCAAGTTCTTCAAAGTTTTGTTCTAAGTATCTTAGGAATACAAGATGAATAACAATAGATTGGTAATTTCTGAATTCTATACCAAGTTGCTGGGATTACGAAGTATATTGTACTTACCCTCGCACATTTGAACGTTTATATATATGTATATGGGAAAAATCTTTTTGGCTAGAAAATTTGGCCAGAATGATATTTTTCCTATGTTATTTTACCTTTTTAAACATTTTTACCCTTTTTAACTTTACTACCTTTTAATTAAAAAATGGAAAAAAGATTAGTTTATTTTAAAATAAAAAAGATATAAACTTTTTAAATTTCTGGCCAAATTTTCTAGTCATTTAGCATTACCCGAACATGTTCATGTGTAGGGACCCTTTCTTACAAGTAGGTTCCAGAAGGTTTAGAAATTATGTCATTTCCTCTCCTTTCTCCAAATTGTTGGTCCAGAAAGTTTTTTCGAAAACCGCTAAATCAATAAATCAATAACTTTTTTTTCGTTTTGATTTTGAACAACCCTACCTATAAGCAGATGTCCAATGGCATTTAAATTAGGGAAAAGGGTCTGATATACCCCTCAACTTTGTCATTTAGAGCTGATATACCCCTCGTTATGAAAGTGGCTCATATATACCCCTACTTATATGCAAATGACTCACATATACCCTTTCCCTCTAACGGAAATGAAAAAATAATAATTTTAGTTTCATTTTTTATTATTTTTTTAAAAAAATATTATAATCCCATACGGGTATATTTAATCTTCCTCAAACATATTTTTTTTTACTTTTTTTTTGTTTCAATGACTAATTTAGATTTATTATTTTGATGGTCAAATTTATTTATGTTTCACTAATATTCTTGTAAAACTTATTATAGATGACCAATTTTTTTTCTTCAAATACAAAAATTAAATTACAATATAGACCAAAAAAAAATTATTTTAAATTATAATATAGTCACAAAAAAATAGTTTTAAATGTTTTTCTTTACACTAAGGAATGAAAGAAAAAAATAAAATAAGAATAAGAAACTAAAATAATGAAAATCAAAGAAGTCAAAAAATAATTTATGTATGAAAAATATTGAAATATACCTTGAACTTTGCTAGAAGAATCCTATATACCTCTAAATGATTTTTAAAAACAAATTATAAGTCAAAAATATAAGTTTAAAATTAATTTTTTCCGTTCCGTTAAATGAAGGGTATATGTGAGCTCATTTTGTATCGGTAGGGGTATAATTGAGCCGTTTGTATTATGGTAAGGGTATATATGAGCTGCTTTCATAACGAGGGGCAAATCAGCTCCAAATAGCAAAGTTGAGGGGTATATCAGACCATTTTCCCTTTACATTATTATCTTAAAACATTTTTTCAATATTCATTTGTGCTATTTTTATTTTTTAAAAGGGAGTGAGTAATCAAATCCTCAATAATAGGTGAAAGTTCGGATGCTCAACCAATTGTGTTGTTAAGTTTTCCCTTCAACAATGCTATCAACTTAGTAAGTGGACATGGTGTAACAACCTGTTTCCGTCGTTATAGAAAAGCCAACGGGAAAAATTTTTGGGCCGGAAAACTTTTTCGTAGTAACTTGGAATTTCCCAACATAGTCCAGATTTGGGCGAAATCGGAGTCAGTAAGGTCTAGGGAAATCTAGTAACAATTGAGTGATCTAAATATGATTTTGATCACATGAGTAGATACCTAAGACGTTAAGGAACCCGTACGACTTTACGGAATTGAATTCGGGTGAATAGAACTCCCGAAATTGAGCTTAGTGTGAGCGGGTATTTTTTGAGTATCATGGGATGAAGGTGTGTTGTGAAATGGGGGTTCGGGAATTCTTAAATTTGCTCACTGTTTTCGTGCAAGCCGCTAAGGCGGGATTTTCCCGCCAGGGCGGGACCGCTGTAGCGGGGTAAGGACCGTTGTGGCGGGACAACCCGACTTAAGTCGAAAATAAACCCCAAAAACATTTTATTCTGCACTTTTTGACTTTGAGAGCTAGGAGACGACCACATGTGTTTTCTTGACAATGTTCCACCATTCTTAAGGCTAAAGGTAAGGTTTTAACTCCCCGAATCCATTTTTCGATCCGTAGAACTTAAGATTCTTGGGTGATTATTGTTGGGAAAGGGTTTTGGAACTGTTTGGATGGTGGGGAAAAGCCCTAATTTGGATATTGGGATCATGAGGTTGATCTAGGGTTGATAGTGTTGATTTTAATCCGAGTAATTAGACATCGTTTATTGATTCTCGTGTTATATGGATTGTTTGTAGACCAAGAACAAGAGGAAAGAATCCGGAAAGGGAAGAATCAAGTTTCTTAGGGGATTCAAGCTTTGTTCGAGGTAGGTGATGGTTGTGATTTCATGTTGTGTGATATATGTTTGTTCTTGCTTCATTATGATGCATGTATGCATGTGAATGTTGCATTATTGATCACACAAATCGTAAATGAGGATAGTTGAATGATTGAATGCCATGAATCATGACTTGATTGTATGATTATGAGAATATGCTTGTGATTGTGATTGTGGCTTGTTGAATGGATCGGGTGTTACGTTTTGACACACTAACTAGGATCGGTTGCCACGTACCGGAATAAATATTGGAACAGGTGTCACGATCTGACACGCTAACTTGGAATGGGTACCACGTACCGGTACACTAACAGTTTGGGTGTGGGTTCCATGAGAGGACCATTGACTTGACATAAATGTGTAATTGAGAATTGTGAACTTGATCGTTATTCGTAAATAATATTGATATTGTATATGTTCGGTGTATGCATGCTATTATTATGTTGTAATGGCTTATGTATGTTGCACTTATTGGAAAAGTCGTGTGATCCTACCAGTACACTGTGGTTGTGTATTGATACTGTACTTGCTCTTTCTTTGTTGAGTACAAGGCATCTTCCGACGGCTATTGACAGACCTCGCTTAGAAGATCAGTGATCGTCATCGAATTCAAGGGTGAGCCAATTCTTCCGAGCTACCATGAGTTCTCTTTTGTTTATGTCCCCATTTCGAACTTAGACTATTGCATTAGGATTTCTTATGTTTAGTTGGGTTGTACCCATTTTCTTAGACTTGTTGAACTTTAAATGTTTTGGTACATTGACTTTCAGGTTCTAGGTATTATTCTGGATTTGTTTTGATTAGACTTTGGTTTGGAGTTTAAGGGAACTCCCTGTTTCTTTTCCTTAGCATTTAAACATGCTTCTGTAACTTTTAATGCCTTAGTTTTGGTTGAGTTTGTTAGTTTGGGTTGTAGTAATGGTTCTCCCACCGGAGGGTTAGTGTGGTGTCATTCACGACGGTCTGGGTCGTGTGACACATGGAAGCATAAAAAGAGTGAATTTTATCATATGTTATGGACAAAAGTGTTGAAGTTTGTTTTTAGTTACTGCAATAGTTTTTTAGAATAATAAGTTGTCTAATTTAAAATAAATTTGAAATTTGAATTTTAGTTAGGTTGTTTTAGTTATTGAGATATTTTAGATTTTTTTTAATTCTAAGATTATGCAAATCATGGATTTTATGTTGGCTATTTGATGCCCCTAAATGCTTAATAAAATTACTGAAAGCTATTGAAAGCCATTTCAATCCGCATTTTCAATCTTTTTGTGCAACCCCATTTTAAAAAAAAACAAAAACACCATCAATGGTATCAAGAGCTTCATTAATCTTACGAGATCTGTGAAATCTTCCAAAGAACTACCATACCATTTTTAACCTGTAAGGGCTACCCTTTTAATCCGTCAATGCGATCCATTTTAACCCGTCAGGGCTACTATTTTCGACTCGTGCTTTTTTCAAAGCACAAACTTTTCTAAACCAATTTGTAACCAAACATAATAGCAAACAACAGTCTCTCTTTGAATGCCCCAAAAATTTTCGCAGACAAAAACTATCAAATTATCTATGAGAAAAAAAATATCATATTTTGAAACCTGTGTTATATGTGATGTTGTGATGGAACAAAAATCCTTACAACCTCTCCTGCAAATCCTACAAAAGTTCAGATTAAAACACTTTCAAATAAACTTCTACACAAGACAATTGTTGGAGAAAAAGTACAGAGAAATCTGAATATAATAAAAAAGAGAAGGAAAACTGCGACTGCGTTTAATTTCAGATTAATTGAAAGTACAAAAATAACAAAATATGCCCACATGATATATTTGTTAAGAGATAAACAACTAATCCTAAAATATAGGTCATGTAACCCACTATGACACTTAATCAACAACACTAATGAAACTTGAGTAAATATAGGAAACTACTTAACAAAGACCCAAAGACTAGTTCTACTAAACTACTCATGTCCCAATTCAGTCAATCGTTTTGAATCACTCTTTAACATTCCCTCTTGATTCAAAACTACAGACAACAAACAATCCTCTGAAATAGCAGAATTTCTCCTTCGATAAAGCCTTTGTCAATACATCAGCCAACTGCTTTTGTGTGCTACAATATTCCAATAATATTTCCTCCTTTGCTACCAAATCACATATAAAATGATAACGAATATCAATATGCTTTGTCTTGCTGTGGAATGTTGGGTTCTTTGTCATGGAGATAGTTGCTTTATTGTCACAAAGTATCTCTGTTGCTCCTCTCTGCTCCTGTTGAAGATCAGCTAACACTCTCATTAGCCAGATGGCTTGACAAGCTGATGCTGAAGTTGCTGCAATGTACTCAGCTTCTGAAGTTGACAATGATGTTGAGCTTGCTTCTTTGAACTCCAAGTCACCACACCTGAACCTAGAGTGAAAACATTCGCCAAAACACTCCGTCTATCGTCCAATGAACTTGCCCAATCACTATCTGTGTACCCGCACAATATGAAATTATCAGTTTTGGAGTACCAAATACCAAAGTCCAAAGTTCTAGCAATGTACCGTAAGACTTTTTTTGCTGCCCCATAGTGTACCTTTGAAGGTTGTTGCATAAACTTAGAAATAACACCAACATGATATGCAATATCGGGTCTAGTATACGTCAAATATATCATACCTCCAACCAAGCTTCTGAACCTCTTTGCATCTGTCAATTCTTCTTCATTTACCTGTTGCAATTTCTCACTGATATTTATTGAGTAGGTCTCTAGCATATTTCCTTTGTGAAAGAAATATTCCCTTTTCAGTTTGATGGAATTGAAGGCCAAGAAAGTAATGTAATAAACCCATATTTGATGTGTCAAACTCATTCATCATTTGAGACTTAAACTTTTCCAGAAAAGAACGTGAAGAACTAGTGTAAATGATATCATCAACATAAATGCATACAATAATGAAATCATTGCCTTCCTTCTTCATATATAAGGTGGGTTCATTCTCACTTCTTATGTATCCATTTTTGTGGAAGTATCCATCAATCTTGCTATACCACGCTCGAGGGGCTTGCTTCAAGCCATACAATGCCTTTTTCAGCTTGTACACCTTTGTTTCATCGCCTTCCTTTGTGAAACCTTCAGGTTGTGTGACATAGACTTCTTCTTGTAAATCTCCATTGAGGAATGCCGACTTGACATCAAATTGATAAACTGCCCATTGCAACTGTGCTGCCAATGCTAGAACCAACCTCACTGTCTCAAATCGAGCTATTGGAGAAAATGTTTCTTCAAAATCAACACCATATTGTTGTGCATACCCTTTTTCCACAAGATGAACTTTGTGCTTTTGTAGGCTACCATCAGCTGCAAACTTTGTTTTGAACACCTACTTCAATCCAATTGCACCATGTTCCATTCTTTTCGATGGATTTCATTTCTTCCACCATTGCTTTCTTCCATTCTTCTTTTCCAGCAGCTTCTTCATAATTCATGGGATCTGAAACAATAAGAGCAAACTAACAAGACGTATAAAGGTTATTAGCATACTTGGGATTTGAATTTTTAAGCCTTATTGATCTTCTTAATGGAATAATCTCATCTGAAGACTCTTCGTAAGTTGCTGCAATTGGCGAGCTTTGTGACACCACATAAGAACCTGAAAGTGTACTTGAAGGGGTTGACTCTTTTCCTTCATCTTCAGTGATTCCAAGAGGCATAGGAGGCTCTTGTCGCACCAATTTTTCACTCCAATCCCAACTTGCATTTTCATCAAATATTACATCTCTTCTAATTGAGATCTTACCATTAAAAGGGTTATACAATCTATATGCTTTGGAGTGAGTACAATAGCCTACAAAAATGCATTTTTCAGATTTTTCATCAAGCTTTAGACGAGCTTGTGAACTTACCAAAGCATAAGCAACATACCCAAAAACCCGTAAATGACTTACATTTAGTTTCCTACAATGTAAAGCTTCATAAGGAGTTTTATTCATAACAGCTTTTGTTGGTGAAAGATTCAGCAAGTAAACAGATGCAACCACAACTTCTGCCCAGAACTGATTTGCGAGTTCCTTTGCTTGCAACATGCTCCTTGCCATCTCCACCACAGTCTGGTTCTTCCGTTCAGCGACACCATTTTGCTCTGGGGTATAAGGAGTTGTTAACTCCCTATGGATGCCATTTTTTTCACAAAACAAATTGAATTTGTTGGACACAAACTCTCCTCCTCTATCTGTGCGAAGAACAGTGATACTACAACTACTTTGGTTCTCTACCAAAGCTTTAAACACCTGAAACTTTTCAAAAGTTTCTGACTTATTTTCCAGAAAATACACCCAACTCATGCGACTATAATAGTCAGTAAACAACAAGAAATAACGACTTCCACCTAAGGACTTAGTCTGCATAGGACCACATAAGTCAGCATGTATTAATTCTTAACATTTAGAAGCTCTCCATGCCTTTCCAACAGGAAAAGATATCCTGATTTGTTTCCCATAAATGTACCCTTCACATAAATCAAGAGAACTAATTTTTGGTAGTCCAAGAACCATACCTTTATAACCTAGCAATTTAAGGTCGTTTATGTTGAGATAGTCGTACCTCAAATGCCACAACTTTGAGTCATCCTTTGCACTTACAGCAAGGGAAAAATTTTCTATATCAGAAACATCTAGCGAAAACATCTTATTTGGCGTCATGGTGATGTGAACCTTTTTGCCGACTTCTTACTTGTAATGACACAGGCATCATCATCAAACCAAAGAGAATATCCATTGGTCATTAGTTGCCCAACACTCAACAAATTATATCCTAAATCGGGTACAAATTGAACATTATCTATCATATTTACTTTGTCTTGATTAGTGTCAATGCTCACCATGCCTTTTCCTTCAACCAGTAACTTTTTTGTATTGCCAAGCTGCACCTTTTTCTTTTTCTTCTCGTCAAGCTCATGGAACAAAGATTTAACACCTGTCATATGATTTGAACAACCACTGTCTACAAACCATAGATCACTTGGCTTATGGTCTGTATTAGTGCAAGCCATAAAAAGATAATTCTCTTCCTCGTTTTTTGTTGCTCCAAAATTTATTTTCTGATCTTTATACCAGCAATCAACCCTTATATGTCTGTAGCGCTGACAGTGATGACATTGAATGCCATTTTTTGTGTTACCTTGCTCATTGGACTGCCTGTGTCCTTCATTTCTTCCTTTGCCCCTTCCATAACCACAACCTCGACCACCGCGAAAGCCTTGTCTTCCTCGACCTCTGCTTGCTGGACCATTATTTTCTCCATATTTGGTGGCTGAATATTTAACTTGGAATGCCTTCTCTTCATTCTTTTCTGTGGATCGATTAATTCTCGCCTCATGAGCTTGAAGAGATCCCATCAGTTCATCAAAGGAAAAGACGGATAGATCCTTGGATTCTTCTATCGCAGCAACTACGTGATCAAATTTTAGAGTTAGGCTTCGCAATACCTTTTCCACAATGGTCTGATCAGTTATCTTCTCTTCGTAGGATCGCATTTGACTGACAATTGTCGTTGTTCTTGACGAAAAACCAGCAATGGATTCTCCACTTTTCATCATCAAGGTTTCAAAATCACGCCGAAGTGATTGCAGTCTCACCACAATGACCTTTGAATCGCCTTGAAACTCTTGCTGGAGAATCGTCCAGGCTTGTTTGGATGTGGTTGATGTTGCTATCCGCGAAAAGACACTATCACAAACAGCCTGCTGAATAAAAACCAGCACTTTAGCATCTTTTGGCTTGTTGCTTCGCAATTTGTTTCCTTCGTCAGGATCTGCAAATCCACATTCTACCAAGTCCCAAAGATCTTGAGATTTGAGTATAGTTTTCATACAGATACTCTAGAATTCGTAGCTTTCTCCCTTGAAGACAGGAATAAGTGGTTGTGTCACACTCAATGCACTATTGCTACTTGCCATGACTGGCTCTGATGCCAAATTTGTTGGAGAAAAAGTACAGAGAAATTTGGAAATAATAAAAAAAAAGAAGGAAAACTGCGATTGCGTTTAATTTCAGATTAATTGGAAGTACATAAATAACAAAATATGCCCGCATGATATATAGGCTAAGAGATAAGCAACTAATCCTAAAATATAGGTCATGTAACCCACTATGACACTTAATCAACACTAATGAAACTTGAGTAAATATAGGAAACTACTTAACAAAGACCCAAAGACTAGTTCTACTAAACTACCCATGTCCCAATTCAGTCAATCGTTTTGAATCACTCTTTAACAACAATGTCATGGAAGGTATTTTTTAAGCACAAGATAAAAAAAAAAGATTTTTTTTTTTGCAAGTTCAAAAACAATGAAAAGAATCGAGCATCAACTATCAAAGCAGAAATTGAGGAGGAGCATTTTTCAATTGCAGTAACTAAAGCTAAAGAGGAGTGTTGAAGTTTGCTTTTAGTTACTGCAGCAGTTTTTAATAAAATAATTTGTCTAATTTAAGATAAATTTGAAATTTGAATTTTAGTTAGGTTGTTTTAGTTATTGAGATATCTTAGGATTTTTTGAATTTTAAATTATACAAATTATGTATTTTATGTTGGCTATTTAAAGCCACTAAATACTTAAGAAAATCATTGAAAGCTATTGAAGGCCATTTTAATCCATTGAGAGACACTTTCAATCTTTTTATGTTGTCCCATTTTTAAAAAAAAAAGCAACAAGAGTGCTTTAAGAATAAAATGTAAATGAGTTATGGAGAGAAATCAAGGAACTAAGAAAGGAAGTAAAAATAAAATATACCATATTCTTCGATATGTCTAGTAGGTGAGCTAGCTATCAACTACAGTATGTATGTGACCCATTTATGTATTTTGTTAATTATAATTATATTGATATGAATTGATTTCACAAAAAAATCTCACTCAATCGGAGAATAACATTATCGTTGATTCATTTAATTGATTCTTCTCATTATTTATTCCTTTTTGCAAATTACTTCTTAATATAACTTTGAAGTATAGACTCCCAAGACTCAATTTTACTTGTTATATTTGTCTATTAAGAAAATAATAATTGATATGGTTATTTTACCACATTAATTCTATTAATTAATATTTATTGAAATATAAATTGAGGAACAAGTAATTAATGCTAAGGATAAAATATGAATTATTAATTTTTATATTTACTTGATATTTTAATAGTGATAAATAAATATATAATTTTAAAAAAAAATAATGAACAAGTAAAAATAAACAGAGTAGTAATTAACTATACCCTAATACATTAAGGGCCTGAAAAGCCACTATGGTAATTGAATTTGGTGTAATTATATTGTCTGGCATGTTTGATTGGTCATGTAATTACTTGGTTAGCAGGTAATAAGGTGTAATTGATAGAGGGTAACTACACTCTCAAATTCTAAGTGTAGGGCTGTGAATTGCTGGTATCTCATGACCTATGAGTGAGTTGTTCAGTTAATACGACAGATCAAGTGGACCAGGATCCAGTTGGTATGCATTATTAGTAGCCATAAAAGAAATACATATACACAAGTGAATATTTGTAAAATAATGAACAAAACTAACAAAAGTACAACTATAAACTTTCCTCAAATGCTTCTCCATAAACATAAACTTCAATCATATCAATTAATTAAAATATAAGATTTGCTATAAAAGTCGCAACCCTTGAGGAAATTAAATACTACTCAAATAATTTCAACATCATATAATTTCATATCCTCATAAAAAGGAAAAAATCAGAAACTAAAATTTCAAGTTTTTTTTAACAAAAAGGAAAACAACATATTCAACAAATCTAAGATAAACTATACTGGTGTATGACAAAAATACCTCAATCGCAAAAAAAATAAAAAATCTTCGCATTCGAAGCTTTTTGACACTTTTTTGTAAGCAAAACTGCCAACGTCCTTCGATTTTTTGAAAGTTTCACCTCAAATCTCTTGTATTGTGTCTAATCTTCAATAGTCAAACAAAGCTTTCAAACCTGTATAGAACAAAAGCGTTTTAAATCGAGTGAAGATTATGTGTCAATTCTGCAAAAGCAAGAGGATATATTTTTGTTTATGGTCATAGTTGCAACCTTGGAGGTGGGTTAGGAGGAAGAAAAAGAATTTTTAGGCTTATGTGAATCTGCAGATTTTTCTCGCTCAGTTAATATGATTAAATGGATTTTTGTTCTATTATAGGATTAAATGACAGAGTTGTAGTACAGGTGTACAACTTATGCTTAAAACTCTATTCTCAACGACGTATTATATTTAAAATGTTATTAACAGTTACGTATTATTATCAAACGCCGTTAGTCTTTTTTCCATTATTTTTTTTAAATAAAAGCATAAAACGTTATTGTGAACAATAGTTTTACTAGTTTTGTAAAATAATTTAAAACCATACTATTTTGATTTAAACAATGACTTATTTGTTGGGTTTTAAAAGGTGAATGGAAAATGAAGAGTTGCGACTTTTATGAAGAGTTGTGACTTTAATGAAAAGTTGCGACTATTATGAAGAGTTGTGACTTTTATCAAAAGTTGTGACTTTTATGAAAGGTGGTGACCTTTCTGAAAGATTGTGACTTTTCAAAGGTTTGTGACCTTTCCGGTAAGGCACAATAAGAATCTTTTCACACTACCCTCTGTTTTCTATAAATTGAGGGATTTCCTCTCATTTTAAAAGAACGAATTTTCTGGACTTCTTCTTCTACTACTAAATCTAGTATTCTAAGTGTACTTTATTGCCGTTGAGTGGCT
>JAJOOF010024448.1:0-21117 GCA_029582545.1 Solanum lignicaule | reverse complement strand
ACCATTTTTCATTTATCGTATTTTAAAATTTTCATCTTCCTAATTCATTTCTTTTTAACTTCTACTTTTAGGATCAATTTAAACATAAAAATTATTTACTTTTTTAAAATAATATATTTTTAACTCAATTTTCACTTTTAATATTGTATTAAAGTACATTCAATCATGAACATCATTTCGAATATTTTTTACAAAAATCATTGAATACATTTAAATTTAATTATATTTGTACTTAGAGATTCAAATTTTCTGACAAAAATATTTCAGCAATTTTTTTTGCCAATTCCTAATATTGAGAGATAATTTTGATAAAATTTTCAATTTAGAAGAAAAAAAAGAAGAAAAATGTTCGAAGTTGAAGAAGAATAATGATGTCCGGATTTTTATTTTTATTTTGGGATATGATGAGCTTAAAGAATAGTGGACCCCATAATTCACTTTATTTATATTATTTAGTATAATTTTATTGGATCATATCAATTTTAAATCATATTTTCTCTTTCTTCCTAATGTTTGGAGATTTAAAGTCAAAGAATGACCCACTATATCCAAGTGTCAAGGAATTAGTGAAGCCTCACATAACTTTTATTTGTTGTGCCTCTACCATATCAAAATTTTTTGGTAAAATGTATAATGAATTATATTTGAGCAACATTTAATGTATTCATATATTACATGATGCTCTTCCATAAGTAATGTTCTTAATGCGTATTCCACTTTATTGTTTTGATTACCGATTTCAACGGTTAGAGTAGTTTCATTCATCCACTTATAATTATATAATTAGGAAAACATTAATAAACATAAATCACCAAAATATTATATATGAATACCTATTTTTTTCATTTATCCAATTTTTTTTTACCAATTTCAGCACTTCCCTTAAGTACTAAGAGAGCAGAGGCGTATCTAAGGGGGGTCACCGTGTTCACGTGAACCCATAGTCCCCTCCCGAGATCATATATAGTAGTGTTATATTTTTGGCCTTTATTGAAAAAAATTGAAATATAGATGTGTGAACCCACACTTGAAGTATTACATAATGCGATTATGACTGGGTGCACCTCTCTCCGCAAGGTTAGAAATTTGAATTTTATATTTATCTTGTTTTATTTTTCTTTCTAAAATTAGGTTACACTTCTCTGGTAACTGCTATATATATATAAGAATTAAATTTAGACCTATAATTTAAAAACTTTAACGATTTTCAGTAGTAAAATCCTAAATATCGAACCGATCAAATTTATATCATAGATCAACATTTTAATAACAGTGCATCCATCATCTCAAAATCCTGGATACGCCTACTATTGTGCAATGCCAACCACTGATTGACAAGATCATGGGAAGAATTCAGAACTGGACATCTAGGTTCATTTCATATGCAAGCAAAGTTCAACTTATCAAGAGTATTATTCTCTATTCAAGTGTTCTGGTCGCAAGTGTTTATCTTGCCAAAGAAAGTGATCAAATGTATTGAAGGATTGTGCAGAACTGGAGGTACAGATACATCAAAGAAAGCTTTGATTGCTTGGGATCAGCTATGTAAACCAAGGACTGCAGGTGGATTAAATATCCTAAGTATTCAGGAGGGGAATAAGGCAGCCATCTGTAAACTTTTGTGGAACCTGAGCAAAAAGAAGGACAAGTTATGGGTGCCTATGTATTATGGGAAACAGGGGACAGTGTGGAACATACAAGCAAATCGATGATGCAGAAGATACTACAAGTATACAAAGATTTGGAGGCTGTGGGCTGGAATGAAGCACAAGTAATACAAGTTGAGAAATTCTCAACAAAACAAGTGTATCTATCAACTGCTGAGAGGGGAATATCCTAACGTGGAATGGAGGAAACTGGTGTGCAATACTATTGCTTTCGAGCTTTATCTTATACTTTACTCTACATGGGAGACTACTGACAAAGGAATGGCTTATTGTTTGAGGAAGTGTGGATAACAAGACAGGTCTGGCAGAAGATTTTACAATGGCAAAAAATCCAAAAGCAAGCATCAGGATGGAACAAGGAGCAGAGATGGGCACTTGACCATTACAAAGGGAACTCACCAGAAGCTGGAATATTTCAAACCACACTTGCAGCCAGTGTTTATTATATCTGGCAGGAGAGGGACCATAGGATCTTTTCGAAGAAGACTAGAAGTTGTGCCACTCTAATTCATAAGATTGTACAAGAAGTTCATATTAGAGGGGGGGATGAAATCGAAATTGAGCATGAAATTGGAGAGGCTGGATTGGTATCCTATATAGTGGTTTGGGTAGACAAAGAAATGGTAGGATAGAGTATGTTAGAAATATGCGGTTTCTAGGGGTTGTCCAGACTGTTTTTTGTTTTGTAATTCTCACTTGGTAATAAAAAATTTATTTACCAAAAATACAAACACATTCATAGAAAATAATAAAGCTGAAAAATGAACTTACTCGTTAAATTTGTATGTTTCCTCTACTACTTCTCCTAATGGAGAGAGTTGTACATATTCTTGATTTATGAATTCATTTATAAAAGTTGATCATTGAGCATAATTTAATGGATTAGATAAGATCATTCATTATCAGTTAAGTTAGGTAACTAAAGAAAATCAAAAGTTTTAGTGTTGGAGACGAAAAGCCTTAAACTATGATAAAATGTTCTTTCCAACTTCTATGAAATCATTTAATATGTGTCTATGAAATCATATACCTCTTCTAATATTTATTATATACAGATCATTGAGAAAAAATGAATATTAGTGCATATCCTACATTTAAGACATCCATAATTGAAGTATTGAACCACGATTATCAATACTTTTCACATTCCCTTTCCGTCTTATAAAATGAGGTTGCAGAAAGTGAAAAGTTCTTTTACATTTAATAGTATGCTGACATTAAGTAATATAAATTTAATAATAGTATGATACGATAATATTTAATATTTTTATAACATTATTATTTAGTGTTTGAGGATAAAATGGTAATTCAACTTTACACTTTAGAGCTTTTCTCTTTTAGTAATATATGATATATGATATGATATGATGATATGATGATGATATCCGACTAAGGAGCATCATGTAAACCAAAGGATAGCATAGAAAAGGATCTAAACAGATTTTAGATTCACAAAATAGTAGCAACAATTTGTAAAAAGTACTTGGATCTTGGTACATGGAGCCATGTAACCAAAACAAAAAGGCAAACACACACATTTTGTCTGAGGCAACTTATGTTGATCAGTTGCTCTCCAGTACTCCAACTATAACGTTTCGTCAAGAAGCTGCAAGTAACATCATGTGCTAAATAAAGCTTGCCTCTAAAAGAAAAGAAGCCGGTGAGAACAACTTTGCAACGAAGCCATATTTAGAGATGCTATACTTCCTGTGTACAGCAGTAAGCCTCCCTGTTGCAGCCTTCTGATGGAAAGTAACCATCAGTTTTGAGCACTCCCTGTTATATATAGAAAACAAAACACTCAGAGGGGTTTTTTCTTCATGCATTCGGTAAGAACAAATCATCTTTGCAAAGGAAGAAAAGTAGATAGATAGATAGATAAGATACTTACAAAAGCTGAGCTCGAGTATAGTTGCTATATTTCTCGCAAGTTTTAGTCCACTCCTTAGCCACACCTAGAGTACATTGAGCAGTAAATATCGCTGCAGCTGCTAGCATTGAAGGTGGGAACCTAAGTGTTTCATACTCAACAAGGCATAGTTCAGTCATGAAGAAACACAGAAGCTCCACCTGATTCAAGAATAACCGAAAATTGTCAGTACTTGATCATGATTCACAAATGTTGTCATTTCTCTAAGCTAATTTAGTACTAGTAAGTTTATAGTAACCTTCTTATTGGACTGAGCAGCTTTAAGAAATCGCTTCATAAACACATATGTCGTAGGCACAGATAGTTTGAACTGTAAGGTATTGATCATCAACTTCTCCTGCAGAAAGTATTCAATCAAAGTCATATGGCAGGCTAGGAGAACTTTAGCAAAATATAATGAAATTTTAGTTACCATTTCAAGCACTTCTATCCCGGTGTAAGCCTTGTCAGAGATCAAAATTAGATCCTGAACGACAGGAACAGAAACTTCTTCGTACTTGCAGGCGAGAAACAAAGCTGTTACCCCAACAAGCTGGAGTTTTTTCCTAACCACTGGCTGGACTGCCAAGAATCTATCGATAAGATTAACGGTCAAGTACAAAGTCTCCTCCATCAGTTCAAACTTGTAATGTACCTACACATATTTGATTGAACATTAGTGAGGCCGGAAGTCATTGTTGTTGCTTCATGGAATTCGGAGAGGCTGCGAGTCATTGTTTTTATACCTCAATCAGCCAGTCAATGAGAATAGCTCTCATCCTATCATTGATATCAAATTGTTGTTCCATATAGTTTGGAGGGGCACAAGCAGAACTCTGAAATGAAAAGTAAATTTATAAAAGTGACTCCGTCAAACAGATATCCAGAAAGTTGTACAAATTTCATCTCATCCGGTCATTCTTGGGGTGTACAGAGTGAACGACAGAGAGAACTTGAACAAGTAAAATAAGCAACTATGTACTATTGGCACAAAAACTACTACTGGAAGGTTAACTAAAGTAAGTCCTCATTCAAGGAGAAAGTTAACTAAAGTAGGTCCCCGTTCAAGGCTTTGCATTATAAATTCGTTGTCCGCTAAAGGCAACATGAATAGCACCTGCCTATATTGTAATACGTAAAGGGAAGGACAAGTAACCAACTATGCTACTATTGGTACAAAAACTACAAGTTGGTCATTATGATCAAGAACTCACTCTCGAGAATCTTATTACTCGCATATAATACGGGGAATCTAGTTAGCATCCATATTTAAGAATGAAAGAACAAAGACTAGACTTAAGGGTATTCACGAGCAGATGAAACAAGCAAAGTGAACGTCTAATGATCAGCTTTTTGTTTCACTATAGATCAGTCAGTTTTATATTTAAAGTCTAATCCTGTTTATGTAAATGCTCAAACATACTTCTAAGAATCAATCATCTTAAATACGGTGGTCAGGTAGAGAACCTATATACAAACTTAACAGCAACAACATATCCAGTGTAGTCCCACAAGTGGGGTCTAGGAAAGGTAGGATGTACGCAAACGCAAACTATATTTAAATACCATCTCCATACATAAGTTTTAAAAAATCTATTGAGCTTCTACAAGAGCTGCAGTCGTGTTGAAATAGTTTCTCACCTCAATCTTCTTGTAGTAAGCCTGAATATCATCAATGTACTCCACAGCAGCTAGTATGTTCTTTTTATCAGCACTATCTATGTCCACAATTAATGTCTTTTCTATTTCTTCCATCTCTATCTCTTCATCCTACATGAAAAAAACACACAAAATAAATGATCCATAGATCACCCCGAATAAAAGTACAGATCAATCAATTATACCATCCGAGCAATTTCCTCCATTATTGCTTCTGTGTGTTGGACAGACATTGGCACAACATAGTCACTTGTGGCCTTGTAATCTTCTACATCGATAATGATGGCACCTTCTAGTTCATTTCTGTTAGGTGCTGTTTCGACCACTGGCTTTGTTACCTGTGGAAGATAACACCATCAATACCTCCAACATAACTAGTATAATCCAAGATGGTACTCGTTGAAAAATGTACCTCGAGTGTTGGTTGTTGAGGATTGCCAACCACTTGTGCAGCATACTTCCTGAGGCAGCAAGAATCCACCATACTATTAAAAGAAAAGCAGACCAAATGATAAAAGTATTTAACAATAAGAACTATCTCAACCAAGAATTAGAGTCAGACCTCGTGACTGGTCGATGAATTGGATTCATATCACCATCCACATTCTTGCTATAAAGAATTGGAAAGATCATTAATGGAAATGCAATAAAAAAGACATCTTGGAACTCAATAAATTAAAGAGTTTGATCATTTCTTACTCGGTGACGCCATTTTTCTTGCGTAGCTTACAAGGGTACTGTGGAGCTTCAACTATGTTCTCATTTATTGTGCTTAGAGCCCTTCTATTATTCCCCATTACCCCTAGCAGCGAAAAAACGATAGATTTTCCATCTCATAAATTTCAGGTTTATAATAGACCTTAAGCCAAATCAGATACAATAGTCTATACATGATTTTAACAATTCAAAATTCAAATCATACCTCGAAGAATAGAAGGCCTTACAACACCTTGGGAATTCTCATCTGATCCAACCATCTTGAACCTAATTAAAGATTGAACAACAAACAATATTAAACACCCAAACTTTATTTTCAAAAAAAGGGTCAATCTTAAAAGGGATAATCAAGAATCAAGCTAAAAAAATCCCAGATCACAAACCGAAAACATCAACCTGCAAAATCAAGAACCCTTTATACTGATTCTCAAAAAGATCTTAAAGGGCAAAAAACAGACAATGAACAGAAACCTGCAAAATTAAGAACCATTTATACTAAAAAGGCAGCCCGGTGCACTAAGTTTTTGCTATGCACGGGGCCAGTCTATTGTACACAGTCTTACCCTGCATTTCTACAAGAGACTGTTTCCACGGCAAGAACCCTTTTATACTGATTCTCAAAAAGATCTAATCTTTCATTGAAACCCCCCCAAATGATTCAAAAAGATACAAACAATGAACAGAAACCTGCAAAATCAAGAACTCTTTATACTAAACGGAAAAGCCCACGGGGACCAATCATTTATACGGAGTTTTATCCTGCATTTCTACAAGAGGTTGTTTCCACGACAAGAACCCTTTATACAGATTATCAAAAAGATCTAATCTTTCAGTGAAACTAACCTAAATGAATCAAAAATTCAAAAATTAAATCGAAAGACAGACAAACATCAACCTTCAAAAATCAAGAACCCTTTATACAGATTCTCAAAAAGATCCAATCTTTCAGTAAAAATTACCCAAAATGATTCAAAAAATGAAAACACAGAAACTATGAACAGAACCCCATAAAACAATTCAACTATTTAATAAAAAAAAATGTCTCACTCTCTCTATTTCTTTATCTACAAATTAATTTTGAGATTGTTTCATTGAATATAGAGAGAATCTAAAGGCAAAATAATTGTGTCTTTTTTTTGTTTTTGTTTGTATTTTTTTTTTCATTATTTTGAAAACAACGGCTAGTATATATATGGGCTTAAGATGAAAAGTCGTGTATTTTCCCAATTACTCATTCAAAATTTCTTATTAAAGGCATTTAATGATGTATTGCCTTGGCTTTTTTTTTTCCCTTTTTTCACTTTTAAAGAAATCAATCTAGACATCTTTCCAATAAATTCGTGTATTTAGTCGGATTTCAATACAAGTACAGAACGCTAAAGACGGAGATCTCTATACTACTCCCTCCGTCCAACAATACTTGTCCACGTTATGAAATTCATGAATAATTTTACACTTAGTTCGTAATTTACCCTTATCAGTAATTATAGTCATTTCCCTATTACATTTTTCAAGTCATTGTATTTATTTTATTCAAAGGGTGATATAGTAAAATTATTCTTCTATTTATAGTTTCTTAAGGGGTGTGTCAAGTCAATAGTGAACAACTATTGTTGGATAGAGGGAGTAAGTTTATTATGACATGATTTCACTTAATCGGAGGTATTGGATTTGAGTTTCCCTAGTACATATTCATCTTAGTAAGGAAGCATTCTACTCCTTAACGTGGAACTTTTCAATGCAAATTTGAATTTAATCGAATTTCAATATAGGTACAGAACATGAATGGCGAAGCTCTCTATACTAAGTTTAAGAAAGGTATAATACATAAATATGTCATTTAACTTGACTTTATTTCACGTTATGTCCTCCAATATTGGGTATGCACAAATAGACACTTTAACTTGTATAAAGTTGAATATGTAGACACATGAGTCGTATGTGACATAATACACATAGGACCCAAATTGTCATGTAGGATGCCACATAGGACGTGTGTGTCTATTTGTTCAACTTTATAAAAAATTAAGTGCATATTTGTGCAAATTAAAAGTTGGAGGGCATAAATATAAACTAAGACGAAGTTAAAGAGCATATTTATGTATTATGTTTTTAAGAAAATTAAAAAAATATTTTTGAATTTTGTGATTTTATATTAAATATGTAACATTTGATTTTGTGATATTAAACATGCTATATAAAAAATTAAAATTAAAGAGTTATAAAAAAATTTAAAATGGACTAAAAAATTAAACAAACAAATTGTAATAGAGGAAGTAATATTTGTCGAATCCCTTGATATCGATTCACATTTTAGGCATGATATTTTCATATTATTTTAAATTTTCTTATAATTATTTTGGATTTGCTACAGCTGTATCATTACCTTGTTTCCATACAAGTACAGTCAATGGTCAAAAATGTTTGTTTGTATGTAATTTATTGAATTGAGATGTTAATTCTTTTTGGCATAATATATAAATATATTTTTTAATGTGATTTTATATGATATTTTTGTCCTCCAATTTTGGATTTGATAATAGTCATTTAAAAATTTATATAAAATTAAATAAATAGTCATATGTGTCATACGTGGCGTCCTAGATGTCATTTGAAGCCAAGTTAAAGGGTATAATATATAAGGCATAATATATAAATGTGTCATTTAACTTTACTTCATTTTATATTTATGTCCTCCAACTTTGGGTGTGCATATGTAGGCACTTAAACTTGTATAAAGTTGAATAAGTAGACACATGGGTCCTACGTGGTATAACACATGTAAGACGTCACGTAGGACACAAATTGTCATGTAGGATGTCACGTAGGACGTGTGTGTCTATTTGTTCAACTTTATACAAGTTTACGTGTCTACTTGTGCACACTCAAAGTTGGAGGGCATAATTGTGAACTAAGACCAAGTTAAATGACATTTTAATATATTATGCCTAATATATAAACGCGTCTTTTAATTTTATCTCAACTGACATATACGTCCTCCAACTTTGAGTGAGTACAACACTTAAACTTATATAAAGTTGAACAAGTAAACGCATGCATCCTACGTGACATCCTACGTGAAAATTTCAACCTACATAGTGTCCTAACTCCTACGTGTATTATGTCACATAGGACATCTATGTCTGCTTATTCAACTTTATATAAGTTTAAGTATTTATTTGTACACACTCTTAATTGAAGGGCATGAATATAAGACAAAGATAAATTAAATGATACATTTATGTATTATGTGTTAGAATAATAAAATTTGAACCCACCAAATCAAATAGATTATCAAAAAATTATAATTTTGGATCATACAGATCACGTGAACTTAGTAATTTTTGTTGGTATGAAAAAACAAAAAATTGGGGAACTTGGGAAAAGTACCGAATTAACTAACTTTCAAAATCTCAACACTTCGAAACCCGCAAAAAGCGTTTAGTGTCTTTCTTCTCCTCCAACTTTCAACAGAATTTTCCACTGTAACTATTTTTTCCCTCTTTTTTCCAATTAGTTTATCGAAATCAAAATCAAAGCCTTAACTTTTTCTTAAAAAAGATTAGGTTATGGTTTTGATTTCGTTTCATTTTTTTTCAACTTTCAAACAGAGCATACTCTGTTTATTTTTCGAGGAAATCAAATGGCGATGGATCGAGATCACGAGCTTGAAGAAGGGGTAACTGTAGAGGAGGAATTTGGATCAAGCTGTCAAACGAGTCCACAAGACAAACGAGAAGTAGTACGCGAACTTATTGGTGTGATTCATACCGTTGGATCGTATGAAGAGTATAGGAGATCACAGAGAGAGGAATGTCATTATCTCTCTGAAAGATTGAAGCTTTTACTACCTCTTTTCGAAGAGATTAGAGATTTCGAAGGACAGATCCCTGAATCGAGTATCGAATGTTTGATGAAATTGAAAAAGGCATTTTCATCCGCGAAGAAATTGTTAAAAACTTGTCATTGTGGAAGTAAAATTTATCTGGTTAGTAACCCTCTCTTTTTTAATTGATTGAGTATATCATCATTTCGTCTATCGTATGGTGTTTTTTGTGCTCGAAATATTGCATTATTTCGTTGTCATTACTCTTATGTAATGCTCTCCATTTTGCTTTATTTCGTTGTTGTTATTGCTCCCGTATCTATATCCCTTTTTCAAACTATTTGACGTGTAAACAACCTCTCTATCTCTACCCTCCTCAGACCGCACTTGTGAGATTACACTGGTTATGTTGTTGTTGTTGATTATGTCATCATTATATTTATCTGCACCTGTTGTTTACACCAAACCAATGATAGTATGACGTGTGTGTTCTTCACACTCTTTTGTCACCTAAATATGGTTAATAAATGTACATTTTCATCGATTTCGGGTTGGTTGAATATGTTTATTTTACTTACAAATATGCAGTCCATAGAAAGTGAGGCTGTTATGGGAAGATTCTATTCTGTGTATGAAAGATTAAGTCAAGCTCTGGAAAACATGCCTTATGATGATTTTGGAATTTCAGATGAAGAGAAAGAACAGGTACGATTTATTTCATTTATCATTTTTTTCGGCGTTGCTGATAGATACTCGAGCTAATGAAATCACATGTATTGTTGATGAAAGAGTGTTGATGGAGAGACCAGAGTCTTGTCCTCTATGATTAGATTTTCCAAACACCTTTTTTGCACCAAAATTGGTACACAAATTGTGTAACGTGACACACGATGAAGATGTAATAGTGGCCTGAGATGAGCTTAAGTTGAGCGACATAGTTAGTGTGGATTCATATAGCAGACTCCGACTATTTGAGTTTGGGATTGAATCATAGTTGTTGTATTACACGCGTATATCTTCTTGGTATAGTAAGAAAGCTACAAGTTAATGTTTGTCGCCCAAATTGTTGAGGTTTAATTTTAGTTGTTTTAGCCAATTCTCGGAGATTGTTGTATTTCCCTGTCTATATAGCGTGCTCAAATGTTCCGAAAGGTTTATCCAATTTAACATTTTTTGTTACCTTTGGAATACATCAACTAATGCTTAAGTATAGATTTATGATGTTAGTCCAATCTGCGTCTTTTTCACTGTTTGTTCAGCTAAGGGTCTTTCGGAAACAACCTTTCTACCTTCTCAAAGGTAGGGGTAAGGTCTGAGTACATTTTATCCTCCTCAGACCCCACTTGTGGGATTACACTGTGTTTGTTGTTGATGTTGATCGTTTACCGTTTTCAGGTGGAGTTACTGAGAGGGCAATTTCGAAGAGCTAAGAAGCGAAATGATAGTCAAGACATGGAACTCACCATGGATTTGATGGTTGCACTGTCTACAAATGATGATAGGAATGCAGATAGTGCTAGCATAGATAGACTAGGAAACAAGCTAGGTTTGCATACTCTCGAGGACCTAAAGGTAGAAACAATATCAGTACGAAGAGTAGTTAAAGAAAGAAAAGGTCGTCATGCAGATGAGACGCAAAAGATAGTAGGTCTTCTAAACAAATTCAGAAGTTTTGCAGGACTCGAAGAAATTGAACCGTTGATGATTAAAGTTCATGAGAAATCCACTGCTTTGGCAATTCCAAATGAATTTCTCTGTCCGATCACATTAGAGATTATGGCGGATCCTGTTATTGTCTCAACCGGGCAGGTTAGTTCACTTCTTCTACGATGATATTTTTTTCTCTTCGAGCTACCATACCTATAACAAAAAGGTGTAAAAAGATAAGATGTGATAAGAAACTGCTTTCATATAGTCATTTTTAGTTGCTATGATGCTCCATGATGATGCGTTCTCTTCCTTTATATGAAGAATGATCGATTTTCAAAGAGTGAAGGGTCAAAAACATACCTAAAGTATTTTGGTTTTTCGAGTTTCATATCTGAACTATCAGGTGCGTGAGTTTCCTACTTGAACTATCACCAACTATCTCTCGTATAACACACTTCAACAATTAGTTGAGGTGTGTTTTAATGAATAGTTGGTGATAGTTCAGGTAGGAAAAGTGAACATATGATAGTTACAGGTATGAAAACACGAAAAAAACGGATTACTTCAGGTGTTTTTGATCCTTCACTCATTTGTTAGACATGTGTAGTAGCTATAGATTTGCTTAGATAAGTTGTATTACTGATTTTCTTTCCATATTTCATCTATTGTAGACATATGAAAGAGAGAACATACAGCATTTGTTGGATTCCGGTTGCCAAACATGTCCGAAAACCGGGAAAATTTTGTCGCACTTGTCCTTAGCCCCAAACTTTGCTCTGAAGAATTTGATCCAACAATGGTGTGAGAAGAACAATTTTCAGCTTCCTCAAAAGCAAGAACCTCCAAAACCCGAGAGCCTCTCGGATGAAAGTGATGAACAAGTTTTGTCCTTGATTCAAGATTTATCCTCTAGTCATTTAGAAGTGCAGAGAAAGGCTGTGAAAGAGATCAGGATGCTTTCGAAAGAAAATCCTGAAAATAGGACATTAGTAGTGAATCGCGGAGGAATCCCACCACTTGTGCATCTACTATCCTATCCAGATTCAATAATTCAGGAACATGCTGTGACGGCTCTTTTGAACCTATCGATTGATGAAACAAATAAAAAACTTATATCGAAAGAAGAACCTATTTTAGCCATAATTGAGATATTGCAGAATGGAAATGTTGGTGCTAAAGAGAACTCTGCAGCAGCATTGTTTAGCTTATCTATGCTGGATGAAAACAAAGAAGCTATAGGTTTGTTAAACGGTATCCCACCGTTGATAGAATTGTTAAAAAATGGTACAATCCGAGGTAAGAAGGATGCAATAACTGCATTATTCAACCTTTGTTTAAATGAGCAGAACGTTCGTTTGGCAAATGAAGCTAGGATTGTAGCACCGTTGTTTCAGTTACTCGAGAAGAAAAACATAGAGATGGTTGACGAGGCGTTGTCTCTATTGTTACTTCTTGCAACACATCAAGACGGAAGGCAAGAAATGGGAAAACTTACGTTCATTGAAACACTCGTTAATCTGATGAGAGATGGCACTCCAAAGAACAAGGAATGTTCAGTGGCGGTGCTTCATAGGTTAAGCATACACAATTCAAATCATATGCTCGCGGCACTTCAGTATGGTGCGTATGAGTATTTAGTAGAGATTGGTGAGAGTGGAACTGATAGGGGACAACGAAAAGCTAAATCTATATTGCAGCATATGAGTAAAACAGAACAGATTCCTTGTCTATAATGCAAATCGAATTAGCTGTACTTGTATATTTTTGTAAGAATTCGAGTCTTTTTTTTTTCTTTTCGCCTTCTTGGATAGTTTAGGATAGTGCATTATGTGTAGTTTGTAAAACAACAGAACAGAAGAATGGCGTAAGAACATAGCTTTATCCATTTCATCTCGTCTTGTTGTCTACTTCGATTCTGTTAATTGTAGTAATGTATTTGCCATAACAACGAAAATTTCACTGTTTAATTTTCTTCTTCCTCTCATTCTCCACTACGAACAATCAGTCCGTTATAGAGGTCAACCAAAATTGAGCTTGGGGAAAGATTTTCATGTTAGTCCCACCAACTCATGCTGAAATTCTACATATATAGTTAGTTCCCTTTGAGACCATCTCGATTGGAACCATCTTTTTTCAACAAGATCATATCCGTCAAATACAAGTAGTAGGTAAACCAATGCAATGTGAGTTATTCGTTAGAATTCAAGTTTCCTATAAATTAACTTTGAGATCCTTGACGGAACTCATAAACTTCAAATCCTGGAGAAAATGTCGACTTCTTAGTGTGATAAGCTATATGCAAAAAGAGTGAACTATATCAATGATAAACACCATATCCACAAAACAAAATGAATGTGAATGAGAGGTACCACAAAGTAAAAATGAAATTTCATATATTAATTCCAATTCAACCAACAACTGAGATAATTTTTTATGTTAAAACTTACCTCACGACCATCACATCTATGGGGAAAAAACAAGTATCGTCAACAAGTAAAGTATGAAGTGACTCTACAGACACATTTAACAAATCTCTCTCTTTCACAACGTCAACGATTGCCAATGCAAATTCTACACCGTCTCTACGAAAGATCAGAAGAAACTTTCCCTTACCGAGATCAACCAGTTGAGTAAAATGTACAAAACTTGCATTCCAACTATAACTTTCATCAACCCACCATCTACTCTGTGGAATTGTCCTAGTTCCGTCTTCAGACATTTCGATTGGTACCATCTTTTTTCAACAAAATCATATCCATACAAATACAGATCATCCGTAAACCAATAAAACGTAGAGTCATTCACAACTAGTTCTACTTTCCTATCAAATTCCCTTTGTATATACCGAATATCTTCACAATCCTCTAGCCCTTTTGGGTGAGACTCAGCAGCCCCGTTTAAATCCAAACAGGGATGATCCTCGTTAACAAATTCACGCGTGCACACATTGTAAAACATCAATTGACCCTTATTATCTCGAGGAAACAATACAATTCGCGATTGTTCACCTTCTTTTTCCAAAACAGAGTAACTGAATCTATTTCTAATAGAATGATCACCAAAACTACTCTTCATATCCAATTCAATCACTTCCCATTTTTTCGAATCCAGGTCAAAAATTTCACCCCAGTAATTCTCTGATTCTCTCTCCCCATTGTTATCATCCTCGAATTCCCTCTCCCCATTGTAATTATCATCCTCCTCGAATTCCCTCGAGTAATTCACTCTATCGTAATTCCATCCGAGAACATACAATTTTCTACCAATCAAAGCAACAAAGTGCGATAATCGAGAAAAATTCCCTGGCAGTAAAAAATTGCTGGAAGAAGATGTGATTTTCCAGCCAGAACTCGGATTTTTCAAATTGAGTTTAAGCAAATCCCTAGAAATTCTTCGTGGTGGTGGATTATCTAAATCGGAATTTGAATCATTATTTTGATGAGAATTTCCAATATAGTAAATATTTTCACCATCAATAGTCCAACTTCCTTCCAATATCAGAGATGGATTTTCCAAGTGCGTGAAAGGAGAAAGTAGCATGGGCTCCGGGTGGGGCCGTATTGTCATAGCGTAACACATGGTGCATTCGGTGTTTGGTTTAGCGGTATCGATAACGGAACGTAAACGTAACGATTCAACGTCAATGCGATACCACGCTTGATTTTCAGAACCTACACCTCGCAAATAAACAATTGGAGATTTTGTTGAATTCTTCTCCATTGGAATTAGAGCTCTAATAATATGTTTTTAGGTTTAGGTTTAGGGTTGATTGGAATAATTTAGTAATGAATTGAGTTTAAATAGATAGTGATACATGGGTGGCAAGAAATATGATATCATGAATAAATAGAGTAGTTGAGAGTTTTTAGGGTTTCAATAAGTTATTATGATTTATGTGTGTTTTTATATTTTTGTAGTATAAATTTGAGGAATATTTGAAAATTTAAGATACAAAAGAAGGAATTAATGAAGAAGATTAAGTTTACAATTACAAAATTACTATAATTTATGATTTCATTATTTTAGGAAAACTTGTTAATGTTGTTAAGCAAGGATCTGTAAATCAATTTTGATTGTTAATTATTAATCCTTTAATCAAGGAAATAAGTTATACCTCTTTTATAAGGCGATTCTATTTTTTGTATCCATATGTATTGAATATAATTTGTGTGTATAAAAATACAAATAACACAAAAAAAGGGGGAAAACGCAAGGAATTCATGTATTCATTCGCTCTAACTTCAATGTATTCATTTGATCATTGCCAAGCAAAAATGAAATTTCATATATTAATTCCAATTCAACCAACAAGGGAGCTTTGATGCCCTTTACATAGATGTCGATCCACCTACACGTCTTGCTTTTACACAATCTTTAAGAACTTGTTTAGAGGGTAAACTAGTGGTGAATGCCAGTGGAACAACAAAGAGTTAACAGGGGACTATTGAAGTAATAATACTGGCGTCGTATAAAGTTGAACAAATAAACTCATGCGTCATACGTTGCATTCTATGTTGGCGGTACTAACTCCCTTTGGACGATTGGTGGTGAATATTATCTACTACGTTGGTGGTACCAATTTTTCAGAAGATCGGCCATATGATGAAAGAAACACAGGGAATTTACTTAAACTAAACGCGAAAAATCCTAGTTCAGGTTGGAAAATCACATCTTCTTCGAGGACGTTGATTGGTAGAAAATTGTATGTTGATGTAAGTCCATATGATTAATTAGTTGGACGCAAATATTTCACTGCTTGATTTTATTCGTCCTCTCATTCTCCACTACGAACAATCAGTCGTTAGTCCCACCAACTCTTGCTGAAATTCTACATATATAGTTCCTTTGAGACTATCTCGATTGGAACCATCTTTTTTCAACAAGATCATATTTGTCATATACAAGTAGTAGGTAAACCAATACAATGTGAGTTATTCGTTAGAATTCAAGTTTCCTATATATTAACTTTGAGATCCTTGACGGAACTCATAAACTTCAAATCTTGGAGAAAATGTCGACTTCTTAGTGTGATAAGCTATATGCAAAAAGAGTGGACTATATCAATGATAAACACCATATCCACAAAACAAAATGAATGTGAATGAGAGGTACCACAAAGTAAAAATGAAATTTCATAAATTGATTCCAATTCAACCAACCAAACACTGCGATAAGTTTTTATGTTAAAACTTACTTCACGACCATCACATCTATGGGGAAAAAACGAGTATCGTCAACAAGATGAAGTGTATGAAGTGATTCTCATCACCAAAACTACTCTTCATATCCAATTCAATCACTTCCCATTTTTTCGAATCCAGATTAAAACTTTCTCCCCAGTAATTCTCCGATTCCCTCTTTCTATTGTAAGTATCATCCTCGAATTCCCTGTAATTATTATTATCGAATTGCCTCTCTATATTGTAATTCTCTATATCGTAATCCCATCCGAGAACATACAATTTTCTACCAATCAAAGCAACAAAGTGCGATGATCGACAAAAATTCCCTGGCAGTAAAAAATTGCTGGAGGAAGATACGATTTTCCAGCCAGAACTCGGATTTTTCAAATTGAGTTTAAGCAAATCCCTAGAAATTCTTCGTGGTGGTGGATTATCTAAATCGGAATTTGAATCATTATTTTGATGAGAATTTGTGGTTTTCCCAATGTAGTAAATATCTTCACCATCAATAGTTCAACTTTCTTCCCTCATCCATCTATGATCTCGAGATGGATTTTCCAAGTGAGTGAAAGGAGAAAGTTTCATGGGCTCCGGGTGGGGCCGTATTGTCATAGCGTAACACATGGTGCATTCGGTTTTTGGTTTAGCGGTATAGATAACGGAACGTAAACGTAACGATTCAATGTCAATGCGATACCACACTTGTTTTTCAGAACCTTCACCTCGCAAATAAACGATTGGAGATTTTTTGGTGGAGGTTGAATTTTTCTCCATTGAAATTAGAGATCTAATAATATGTTTTTAGGTTTAGGGTTGATTGGAATTAATAATTTTGTGTAATTAAGTTTAAATAGGTAGTGAAACATGGGTGCCAAGAAATATAATACCATGACTAAATAGGTTTTAGGGTTTCAATGTTTATATAAGTCATTACTCATTATGTGTGTTTTTATATTTTTGTAGTATAAAACTAGTACTCCGTTCGTGACACTCTTCGAATTTCGAGATTCAAACAGGTCTATCTTTGACGGTAAGTTTTTCATAGATCTTTTAAGGTAAACTTACATAAATATACTATATTTAAAAAAATATTTACCAATTATAGCAATAACATTTTTTTTCACTTAATCACTTTTAATACATTTATAATACAGTTTTAATACATATTACAAAAAACATTTTATTATTCACATAATAGATAATACATTTATCACACATTTTAATACACTTATAATGCAATGTGTCAATTTCTTACCAAACAAGCATAATATATTTTTAAAAACAGTTATAATACATATATATTGCATGCATAATTCACTTTTAATACATATTGCAAATTTTGATATGTATTGCTATAAATGTTAATAAATAAAATGTATCACTAAAATCAGTAATTATTTATTAAAAGGTAGCAATCCAAGTAATTTTTTCATCTTTTAAATATTTTGAATTATCAATTATTGTGACTTATAGTACTTTTTACGTAGTTTACAGATATATAAGTTTCAGTTCAAAAAAATTGAAGATTCCATACGCAAATTCTCAGTCAAAGATAATCAGTTTGACTCTTGAAAACGAAAAGTATCACATAAATTGGGACAAAGGGAGTAGCAATTTATAAATGTAGTTTGGATATTTAACATTCATAACAATTGTTTGAGATGTTAGGCCAGAAAAAAAAATCTGGCTCGCCTCTCTGTAAGGTGATTCTATTTGTTGTATCCATATATATCGAATATAATTTGTGGGCATAATACACAAATATGCTCTTTAACTTGGTTTCACGTCATATTTATGTCCTCCAATTTTGGGTGTGCACAAGTAGACACTTAAACTTGTAAAAAATTGACCAAATAGGCACACATGCCCTATGTGGCATCTTACATGACAATTTGTGTCATACATGTACTATGTCACGTAGTACTCATGTGTCTACTTGTTCCACTTTATACAAGTTTAAGTGTCTATTTGTGCACAGCCAAAGTTGAAGCATATAAATGTAGAATGAGATAAAGTTAAAGGATACATTTATATAAAAATACAAATAATACAAAAAAACAAGGGATTCATGTATTCATTTGCTCTTGAATACTATGATCTTTGCCAAGCAAAAATGAAATTTCATATATTAATTCCAATTCAACCAACAAGGAGCTTTGATGCCCTTTGTATAGGTGTCGATCCACCTACACGTCTTGCTTTTACACCATCTTTAAGAACTTGTCTAGAGGGTAAGCTAGTGGTGAATGTCAGTGGAAAAGCAAAGATTAGCAGGGGACTATTGAAGTAATAATACTGGCATTGTATAAAATTGAACAAATAAACTCATGTGTCATACGTTGCATTCTATGTTGGCGGTACCAACTCCCTTTGGACGATTGGTAGTGAATATTATCTACTACGTTGGTGGTACCAATTTTTTGGGAAAAACAGACATATGATGAAAAAAACACAAGGAATTTGCTTAAACTCAAAGCGAAATATCCTAGTTCAGGTAGAAAAATCACACCTTCTTCGAGGAATTTTGACCGGTCAATGCCCTTTGTCGCGTTGATTGGTAGAAAATTGTATGTTAATGTAAGTCCATATGATTAATTAGTTGGACGCGAATATGAATTATGTTCTTACAAAAGTATATATGCAATTAGTACATCTAATCACTAATATGTACTAATTAGAATATCTGCTATGTTTTACTCATAAGTAGGTGTGTACAGATTACAGGGGCGGAGCTAGAAGGTTAGGTACGAGTTCCACTCAAGTAGTTGAAGAAGGAATTAGCTTAATTAATTGCATGTTGATTAGGAAAAACAGAGAAAAATCAAAATTACCAGAAGAGAATGAAGCTTAAATAATCATCTTATACATAACATTGAAAACATTTTTTTGTACTCTTTAATTCATAGGTTTAAGGAATTTCACTAGGAAAAAAGATGTTTCTCGTTTGGTGACTAGTTAGAGTTATGCAGGTATTAGTAACGTATATTTTATATATATATATATGAATAACTTACCTCATAACCATGCAGAACTAAATATTTGCGTGACTTACCTCCAAACCAACTATCAAACGACCCCTCAATAGAACCATCCAGTAAATAAAAAGAAGATTTGTACGAACGAGATACCAAGCAAGTAGAAAAAAGAGTTAATATGGATATCATGGAGATGAAGAGATATATTATGCAATATTGGCATGTGCATCTATGAAGTCTCTTTATCATGACTTGCCACATAGAACTTGGATGGAAAATTTTAATCATGAAGGTAAGTAATCAAGGAATTATAATGATATATATAAGTTAGAATGAAATACTTAAACATAAAATTAATAAAAAGTTAAAATTCCTTAAAGTATAGTATAGGATATATAATTTAAAGCGTAAAGGTACTCAACGCGATTTTCTGTGTTGCATACCTAATGCTCAGGCAATATTATGTATGGTCACTTGCCTTTCGGCCCTAGCATTTCATGTTGGGTGAACCAAATACAGATGTAAATTAGTAAAATTATCTTTTTTTTTATTTATGATTGCTTAAAAGTCGAAAAAAATGGACCACTAATATGAGACGGAAGGAGTACTACAGTCTACACTTTAGGAAAGTTTGAAAATTTTATCCTAATTAATGTTTTTAAGAATGTGATTTAGATAGCAAGTCTAATTATCAAGTTTAAGTTTTTCACGTTTGCGCTTTTTTTTTTTTTTGATTTCCCACCCGATGTCCGATATCCACATTGGAGTTCGACTAACTCACTTCGGATTCGCGCCGGAAAGTCCCACATTAGGGGTAAACCGCTCCCTAACAGAAGTGACTCCATATCCAAGGGGGTTCGAACCCGAGACCTCTTGGTTAAGGATGAAGGAACTCTTTTTTCAATAGTTAGTAATGTTTTCATTCTGCTTAAGTTTTCCTTTTTTTATATATATAATTATGATATTCGAGTCAGTTTGTATTTATATGCGTCTTGAGTCTTGACTAATCGTCTAATTCTATATATGTTTTCTCCATCAACGTAGGTATGCGCCGAATAACTTTGTTAAAAAGATATTTTCCTCTTATCTTATTATATGTTACCTCTTAGGATAATTAATAGTTTATTGTTCATATATTAAATAATATAAAAAGTGTAATCTTTTTATTTCCTTTTTCAATTTGGCTAGTTAAGTGTCATCGTCTATCTAAAGATTTTTTCTTGCACGTAATTGAAGAAAGAAAAAATGAAAACGAAAGAAAATTAATTATATAAAAAGTTATGATTAGTGTATAATTGGGGAATCTTAATGGTTTAATCCTTTAACTATCTAAACTTTCATGTTATTGGTGAGAGTTTGATTTGTAATCTCTTTTTTATAATCCCCAATTTTTATTTTTATTTAAAAGATTAGTGTATAATTTCTCTCTTTGCAGCGATAAAGCAGAGTTCTAGTTTGAAGCACCTATATATTTCCTTACCAATATTACTATTATATATATATATATATATATATATATATATATATATAT
>JAJOOF010024235.1:0-10079 GCA_029582545.1 Solanum lignicaule | reverse complement strand
CACTGGAGATCTCAACGGAGTTAGAGAGAGAAGCTTTCGGTCTCAGACGGGAAGATCGGCGCCGTCGCCGGAGAAAAGGAGGTCGCCGGCTACGTCAAGGGGAGTACAGGGGAGGGGAATGCCGCAACAGAGGCGAAATGTGGGACCCCCAAATGGAACCCGACGAGGTCCCACCGACAATGGGGTTCGTCGGTCAAATTCTCTGGCGACACGTGGAACGATGGATGCACGTCGGAATGTGAGAAACAGAAGTCCGGCGGCGTGTGAAGCAGAAAAACCTGGTAATCTATCGCCGGCGAGAAACGCCGAGAACGAGGTAGGTAGTAGTAAAACTGAAAAATCCAAAGAAGAAGTTCCGCCGGAAACCGGCGAGTCACTTGAAAATCCTCTGGTTTCTATGGAATGCTTCATTTTTCTGTAGGCTAAAGGAAGAAGAAAACAAAAACGTCGTCGTTAAAGCTGTTAAATCTTGAAGGAGGAGTATGTCACTATTTTGGTAAACTATGGGGTGAAAAATTCAAAGTTTGTAAATATAAGGTAGTATAATGTAATAGAACTAACTTGATTTTACTCTCAAATGTGACATATTTGATTTTGTTCAAATCATTATTTGTCATGATTTTTACTTGTTTCATAAGTCTTTCATGTCATGATAATTGATATAACTTGAAGACAAAATAAGGACAAAAAAGTTATGTTAATTTGGGATGTTATAATAGGTTGTTCAATTAAACTTATTTAAAATAAATATTTATAAAACTTTTACTTATTTTTTCATCATATATCGGGATAAGAGTCTGAAAAATATCTCAATTTTGATTGAATTTATTGTTGTGATACTAAATTTTTGTGAGGATCTATTACCTCACTAGATTATTTAATAGTGTATTTTAAAGGTATATATGTCATCATGTGGACATATTACTATTTATAATTTTACATTATTTTTTATGTTCACGTGGACAAATATATATGTTTAAAATATGATATTAAATAGTTTAAGGAGGTAATAAGTCTTAATGAAAGTTTAATATCGCAACAACAAATTCGATCAAAATTGGATATTTTTCAGATTCTTATCCCTCGTATATTTATGAAAATATTGAGTTTGATGGAATTTGTATATGCAAACTCCTGTAATACTAGCAAATAGTCATTTGGTACATGAGCTAAGATAGGATATTCAAGAATTAAACTTGAGATTAATGTTGTGTTTGGTTGGCGGTTAGTACAAATTTAATCCTAACTCATCAAATTTGAGATTATATATTTTAGGAAAAAGGGTCTGATATATCCCTAAACTTTGTCATTTAGAGCTGATATGTTCTTCATTATAAAGTGACTCATATATATCCTTATTGTTATATAAACGACTCATATATATTCTTACCGTTATAAAATAAGTTCACATATACCCTTCATTTAACAGAAGTGAAAAATTAATTTTAAATTTATATTTTGACTTTTATTTATTTTTAAAATCATTTAGGGATATATAGGATTCTTCTAGCAAAATTCAAGGTATATTTCAATTTTTTTCATACATAAATTATTTTTTGACTTCTTTGATTTTCATTATTTGAGTTTCTTATTCTTATTCTTATTCTTATTTTTTTCTTTCATTCCTTAGTGAAAAGAAAAAAAATTTAAAACTATTTTTTGTGGCTATATTATAATTTAAAACATTTTTTTTTGTCTATATTGTAATTTAATTTTTGTATTGGAAGAAAAAAAAATTGATCATCTATAATAAGTTTTACAAGAATATTAGTGAAACATAAATAAATTTGATTATTAAAATAATAAATCTAAATTAGTCATTGAAACAAAAAAAAATCAAAAAAAATATGTATGAGGAGGATTAAATATACCCATATGGGATTATAGTTTTTTTTTAAAAAAAAATAAAAAAAAAGTTAAACCAATTTTTTTTTTTTCATTTCCGTTAGAGAGAAATGGTATATGTGAGCCATTTGTATATAAGTAGGGGTATGTATGAGCCACTTTCATAACGAAGGGTATATTAACTCTAAATGACAAAGTTGAGGGGTATATCAGACCTTTTTTCCTATATTTTATTTCAAGTTCTAGTAGGGTTAAATAACCCAAGAGTTATGATCACATAATAATTTAATCTACATATCAAACGATCCTTAAAATAGCAACAAAGTTAGAAGGATAAGTATGGATTCAGCAAAACCTAGCAAGTTTAAGTTATACTATGCTTGTATTAAGAAATTTACTATGTATATATAAATATTAAATTTAAAATTCAATTACGAAATTTGATATAGCTATCGCCTATGTTAGAATTTAAAATCTATAAAATTAACATTTTAGCTCCGCCCCTCACCAGGCTAAAGGCATGTGGATGTGAAAAAAGCAAAAAAAGTGATTTTTGGTGTTAGTAAAAGGTTATTGAGATCGTCATCCAAATGGAGATTTGTGAATGTGCAGCTTCTGTTCCCTCCTTGGGATGAATTTTTTTCCTTTTTTCTATGAACATGCCTGTTGTCTTTTATTGTTGTATATTGTTAATTAAATTGCATTTCTAATTTATAGGGTTTTAATATAAATGTTTTAAAGATTGCAATTTTGCATGCTCATGCACAAATCTTGTGAGATATATTCATGGGAAGAAAACTTTAACTTGTGTTGCAAAAAGGACAAGAAAATGATAGGTCAACACTCAACACTAGATTGTCCTCATTTGATCCAATTGTTTTGATTTGTCATCCTGGCTGGGGTATAGTAATAGGGTCCGACTAATTCAAATTCAAATCGTGTCAAATCCATTACAGAAGAAAACACTCTTTATATAAAAAAATTGTATTCAAAAGTTCAAACTCGAAATTTTTGATTTAAACCTAATGAACCCTATTCATTTCATCATAGTTTTTAGACATAATACACAAATATGTCATTTAACTTGACACCATTTTATATTTATCCCTTTAACTTTAAGTGTATACATTTAGACACCTAAACTTGTAAAAAATTGAACAAATAGACACATAGAATCTATGTGACATTATACGTGTAGGACACCATGCAAGTAAAAAAATTCCATATAAGATCCCACGTATAATGTGTTTGTCTATTTATTCAATTTTATACAAATTTAGCTGTCTATTTATGCACATCTAAAATTGGAGAACATAAATATAAGTTGAAATCAAGTTAAAGGACAAATTTGTATATTATGCCTTATTTTTTAGGTCTCATTTGATCCAATTGTTGTTTAGTCGAAAAAGGACATAGTTATTGTTTACTGTCTTTGTCCACATGAATGAAGTTGTAGGCCACTTCAATAAATGGGGATTCCCATTGGGTCCTCTTAGATTCTTGCTTTAGAAAATAAAATTTATAAATTCAAAATTTTAATTCCGTCTCTCATATTCTACGAAAAAAAATGAATAAATTTCGTCATATGAAAAGTATCAAAGACTTCTCTAGATCGAAATAAAAAAAAACATACTATAGGTGAAAGAATTAAAGGGAACAGACCGAACAGTTACTTCCACTTACTAGAAATCCACACGCTTCACAAAACCCAATGAAATAGTACTCCTCCATGAAATTTGAAATGGACAAGAGGGAAGAAAAAGAAAAAAATTCCGCCGTTTACTTTTACTTGTCAATACACCTAAATTAAATTTACATTTTATCATAACACTCATATTAATTCATGTGTAATATTTAATAATAAGAATAAAACAAAAAAAAAATTATATTCTCTTGATACACTAAAGTAGACAAGTAGAAATAATTTTTTTTATTATAATACAAGAGTAAAAAGAAACGATAAAGTGTATGATGTAAGCATTGTTGGCAGAGGGTGTTCTCTGATATTTATAATTCAACACGAAGGGTCCTTTTACAAACAGGAAGTTTTTATAGATACATTGAAGATCATCAAATGAAAGAGACTAATATCATCAACATGAATAAATGTCTTCACCTTTCTACTCACAAGGGATAAACTATTATTGTTCATCATTTTAAAATAAGTGTCATTCGAATAAAATTCATATTCATGTATACAAAAAAATTAATAAATATAATGTATAGTGTATTAAAGTATCTATATTTAATAAATTTCTCTTAAAAATTGAACACTTTTAAGGAAATAAAGTATAAGTATATACTTGGAAAAAACATACTACTAATTTTTACCCCTAAGGTGATACTTTATTTTGGAATAATGACATATGTCGACATGCTTTCATCTGCTTACTAAGATTATCACAAATTATTAATGCATGGATTTTATTATTGTGAAGATATTCCCCCACGGCACATCTAAAATATGAGGCCAAAAATTGTGGAGCAAGATTTGAAGCGGTGATTGCTAAAAGAATAGAATATTCCAAAACATAACATTCGCTTCTGAAAGATTTTGAAATAATTGTGCCACAATTGAGCGTTTCTACTTATACAAATATTACTTTAGGAAAAATTAAATTGATTATTCAAACGTATACTCGTTTTTCTTTTTAAACTTATATTTTATTCATACAATCCTGACATTTTGTCCACTAACAAAATTTGATCGATGATCCACTATACGTATTGCGATTCATTAATTTTACATACATGAACAATATATATCAAGATCTACAATCAAATTTATCGAAACAATATATATACCAATCGTTAACTTCTTTATATTTGACTCGAATAAGTTCTTATTCTATTTATATGTAACTATATTTTCTTCAAATTCTCCTCAAAAAAAGTGAATTAATCAATTCTAAGAACACAACAATGAGTACAAAGTTCCTTCTCTCCTTCTTCCTCTATTGGTTCAAAAGCTCTCCAACCATTACCAATTGCTGATGTGTCGAACACGTGGACTTCAGTCCTCGTCATCGATATCTCACCAGCTGGCATCCTGTATCCAGCTAAGAAGTATAGCTGAGTCTCTATAGGTGCCATTGTACAAAATATTCTTTGCATAGGTGGCGACTTTGCCACCGTGGCATCTGACGTGGATATTGGTGAATTTGAACCATCCACTATATTCCATATATTTAAATTTTCATCATAGGCTTCAATATGTCCTTTCCATGTCTTTAAACAATCACCTGAACTGAATAATTTTCCATCAACATTTACTATTTGATTAGGTGGAACATCTAGGTCCCACATTCTTGCCACGTACTCCCAATTTTGCTGATGTGGATCGTACAGCTCAGCAGAACTTCTTTCCATAATATATGGTCCTTGGCTGTCACTATTTCCTCTTTTAGTAAATCCTCCCACCACATAAATTTTACCTATTAAGAAAAATAGAAAGATAATGAGTCGTGGTTTATCGGAAATCGTCTCTCTATCTCACACAAAGTAAGAATAACTAAGATATGTATATATATACTCCATCTTTTCAAACCCCATCTATGAGATCACACAAGTATATTTGATTGTGTAAATATTTCTTGGTATAATACATAAATATGCCCCCTTAACTTGGTTTCAGCTAACACCTACGCCCTCCAATTTTAGGAAGTAGCCACTTAAACTTGTATAAAATTGAACAAGTAAACGCATGCGTCCTACGTGGAATAATACATGTAAGATGACATGTAGGACACAAAATTGTCATGTAGGATGCCATGTTGGACGAATATGTCTATTTATTCAATTTTATACGAGTTTAAAAATTTATTTGCATGCATAAATGTCAATAGAGGCCAAGTTAAATGATACGTTTATGTATTATGTCATGTTTCTTATATCGTAAGTTTATATAAGTAAGTCCTTGGTATGAAGAATTCTGCAGTGTGCAATCTAGATATAGTCCAGACTCCAATGCGGATTTCGAACATCGGATAAAAAAAAAAAAAAGACTTGCGTTAGAAAACTAGTCAATATTACCTTGCCATGCCACAGCAACAGACTTATACCTCAAAGTACTCATATTTGGTAATGATTCCCATTCATCTTTTACAGGATCATAAATCTCAGCAAAAGAGGTACCTTCAGCACTATCCAACGTTGTTTGTCCACCTGCAACATAAATTTTACCATCTTTACAAGTACACGCAAAATTATACCTAGGCATAATTAAACGTGCACAAGTTGACCAAGTATCCACACGCGTATCATATTTAAACACCGAAGAACGTACACCTCCTAGCCTCATTTCTTGAACATAATTATCGTCAGGTCCATCACCAAAAGCTTTATAATAATGTCGTCCTCCTATGACATAAATTGTTTCGCCAATTGAAACCATGGCGAAACTTTTTATCACTTGGTTCTCTAAAAGGCCTGGAATTGTAGTGAGTCGATGCCAGGAATTTGTTGAAGGGTGGTAACATGATATCCAATTCGACATGTTTATGTTAGGTGTATAGTCTTTTCCACAAAAAGAAGCGTAAATTCGATAATATTGATCATTATTTTCTTGAGATAATCGAGTAGGGTTTCGTGAAGGAGATGAAATCGAACCCATGTTAATTAATAATAAATGTATATTTGCTTATTTTTCTTGGAAGAAAGGGAGCCTTTTTAAGTGTGACATTGGGTGAAATATATAAGAAAAATTATTGCCTTGTTGGAGTTTATTCCTATGGACTTCTTGTTGCTATGGATGGTAATTAACGTATTATATATTTATATATATATATATATATATATATATATGCATTGCAATTCATCTCCATTGGAAAGTTAAAAGCCTTAGATTAGTTCAAGGTTTTTTAGTATGTGCTAGACCTTGATATTTTCACTTGCACAAGGAGCGTTTATACTAATTTTATTTCTGTTTTTATATCCTTGAGAGTTGGTACATGAAATATGGATAATAATCTCAGGGATAGATTTTGGAATTAACTTTTATTTCATGTTTGTTTTGGATATTAGTTAATTTCGGGATAAACTTTTATACTAAAACGGTGCAATTAGCTATATGTTCCATTTAGAAAATGGGATATATATATAATCCAATAAAATACCTATCATTGTAATTTGTACCAAACGATGAGTTGATAGATTAGGTAAATCTTCTTGTTTATTTAATTATACATTAGTTTTCTTTACTTTTTAAGTCTTTGGTTTAGGGAATTGTCATTTGCTCAAACAAATGAAGTGAGACCTCAAGGAATATGATTTATAGTTACACAATAAATCTATAGCTTATTATTTACAAATTTTAAAAGTTCTCATTTTATTTTTAAATATCGTGTTCAGTCAAACATTTTTACATAAATTAGAATGAACGAACTAGCAAGGCACAAAACTAATCTCTAGAAACAAATTAAAATTACAAAACTACACTCGACTTGTCTCTGTGAAATAACATTACTGCAAGATAATTTATACGAAACCCAAAAATATGTATATTAGTTAAATCATTTTGGAAATAAGAAGTTGCAAGATTAATTTCTGACCTTTTCGTGGGGTATAATGTAATTAGTTAGTGGAGAATGAATGTAAATATGTATATGTTTATAATTATTTTGCTTTTATGGGGGTATTTGCTTAGTTTTTTCTTTTTTATTTGGCCCGTGGCCCGGCCCAACTCACATCGCTCAAGCCTTACATGCTAGTGGGCTTTCCCGGGCTGGGATAACAATCTCTATTTTTAAATGGGCCTTAAAAATCTTAGACCAACTCTATCAAATCACAGGTTAGGTCAGGCTGGCCCAACTGCTTAACTCTTATTGACGACTCTACATTTTACTTGTTCAATATAGACAGCATGAACATTATATTATATTTCCCCCTTTCTATCCTTAGTATTATTATTGTTATTATTATTTAATTAAACACATTACGCGGTTAAGCAAATTTATACTACTTAATTACTCATCATAACTATAGTTTGCTATAATTATCACTCCCAATTAACATTATCCATTAATTACGTGGGCTGACTTCGAGGTTGTATAATTAGGCACGTTTGTATATGTATAATTCACCACATTGTATAATTCGCAACTAATAATTTTTTGTTTGATTTGTATTTGTATTTGTATATAATGGTTTGTAGTTATATATAACAATGATTTTCTTTGTTTTTTTTTCAGTTTTGTCATCATATACATTCAATCTTTTTGTGTATAACTTTTTAAAGTTTGTATAAATGTGTAGTTTTCGGATTTTGTATAATATAATTTATATAATTATTTAAAGTTCATATGTTTGTGTTTGTATCAATTGGTTATTTCGAGTTTTATTATATTTGTATAATTTCAGACTTTATATTACTCAATTATACAAAAACACGCGAATTATACAAACGTACCTGCGAATTATACAAACGAGATGCGAATTATACAAATTATCGTCCTCTCTCGCTCGCCTCTCTCCTCCCTCTCCCAATCTGGCTTGCTTCTCTCCTCCCCTCTCCCAATCTCTCTCGCCAGAATATACAAATACAGATGTATAATAAACAATTATCTAACCGATATACATATACAATTCACCTCTCTCCCCTCTTTGCCCTCTCTCGCTCGCCTCTCTCCTCCCTCTCCAGTCTCGCTCGTCACTCTCCTCCCTATAACATGTAGCTACGAATTGTAATTAACAAACTATAGGTATAAAGCGTAATTAAGCTATTTTTGAATAGCTATATGCGAAATTTCCTCAAAAGTAAAATCTGTACACAAATAGGTTCAGCTCATACAACCAAGACCCAAATTAAACAAAACAAAACAAAACAACAAAAGAATCAAATTAGAAAAGTTGAAAAAGACGGACAATCCTAGAGAGAGGAAACCAAAGAGGTAACTGAAGCATCTAGATAACTTCGATGTCGAAGTTCATGTTCAGAGGTTCGTCTTCATCGATGATGGTGAAATTCAATATCAGATGAACTCAGAGCTATGAATCCACAGTTGAATACCTCATCGCCATCGATTTAAGCTTTTCATCCTAAAAGCTCTATTAAATTGGTTTTCCTTTCTTAGATCTATCATTAAATGGGTTGAATCCTACAGCTGAGATTGATATCACCATCAAATTTTAAATCCTTAAAAGATTAACTAATTTTTTGAGGTTTCTAACCAATTGTCGATGCATCGGGCCTTTCTTCTTCAGTAGCCAAAAGAGGTTGCTTTGAAACCTATACTTAGTAGCATTAAATAACTATATTAAATAATATTAGTCAAATTTAAAATTTTAAAGTATCATAAATAAATTTGATTTGTAAAAAAAGATTTTGTCCAAAAACATTTTTGGGAAGAGCAAGGGAGATTTAGGACAATTTTCAGCCTTTATTAATCAAGAAACTTTCGCAAAGATAAGTAAATTACTCCCTAACTTGGTATTTTGATTTCTAGGCCTTAGAGGTAGTATCGTGGCCCTAGGGGAGGGTTTAGGTTCATCCCTAGGGGGGGAAATCTGGGTTAATAAGGATTTCTGGGTGTAAGACCTTGTGCTATTCTTCAGAATGATTAATTTTGATTTGTTTACCATAATTCACTAGGTAACCATGAGATTGGTGAATTAAAGGTGGAAAATTCCTGGATTAATTAGGTGGGAAAATCACGACTATGACATGTGCTTTGGTATTATGATATAATCTGGGAATATATAAGCCATTTGTGATTGTTTTGAATTGTGTGTTATTATTTCAGACCGAGAACAAGATAAACTTCACAATAGGAGGCGAAGTTCGCGATCAGAGACTTCTATATCTTGGGGACCAGGTAGGCTAGGCTAAACTGAGTAGTTAGACCTGTCTTCTATTTCATAATATTCTTGTAGATTGACGGAAGGTTTTATGCCTAGACCTAGGAGTGTATAAAATCGAATCAAACCACAAACCGAAAAAAACCCCGACTAATGGTTTGGTATTGGAAAAAAAATCCGACTATAGTTGGATTGGTTTGGTTTTAACTAAAAAAAACCAACCCGAGACCAAATCAACCCAACATTATATATGTAATTTTAAAATTTTATTTTATACATAAAAATATTTACTTTGGTTTAATTTTAAAATATTTCTTATATTATTTCATAGTTTTTATCTTTTAATATATTATTTCAAGTTTAAAACTTAGAATTCGGAATGGTCCAATAAAGATTATAGTTCATAGATGTTGATAATTATAATAAACTTAAATCAAAAT
>JAJOOF010024230.1:0-11372 GCA_029582545.1 Solanum lignicaule | reverse complement strand
AATTTATTTGTCTTATTTTTTTTAGTTTTTTTTTTTATATTTAAAAATTGCGTAAAAATATTATAAATCATGATAATTGACAACATAAAATATGTTTTGAAAAAAATACAAAAAATTCCACTGATTCTTGAAGTGAATCTATCATAAAAATACTATAAATCATAATAATTGACAACATAAAATATTTCAAAAATGTTGTATATGGGTAGTCTTATTATGCCTTAAATAGCGTCAAAGAAAGTACAAGTTTGTGATAAAAAAACTTATTCCTTTATCCACGCAAACAATCGCTTCAAAAACTCCGTTATTAACCCCAAAACATACCATTTATATTATTGGGCCCGTACATAGCACGAACAACATTATCTAGTATTTATTATAAAGTTAAGTCATTCAAAGACTATATATAGGGTAGTCTCTTTAAAATGTGGATTCAAAATCTTAAAATAAAATATATTACTTGTTCTAATAAGTAAAGATAATTAGATAATGAAATTTTTCATCAAGATAATATTTCTGTAATAGACCTTTTAAAAAAAAACAAATGTATTTTAAAATCTTCTCTCTATACCAAAATATATATTGCACCGGTAAACAAATTCGATTTTCACAATCTCTACCCATTATATAGTCTGTCTATTTTTTTAAACTGATTAATATATATATAACTTATTAAATTATTAGTTTATATCCAGAAAAATTATTGTCTACCCAAAATAGTGCCCAGATTGCCAAAAAAAAAAAATCATCTCAAAAAGTCAACCCAAACAAAATATATATTCTTAAAATCCATCGAGTTGACTCCAAGCACAATTGGTGGTCTTGAGATCTAATGATTAGTTGACTTTTCTTCGTTTGTGGTCTTATTTCATTTTTTTATTATAGAAAGTCAAACTAAACAATATACTCGTAGCTCCCTCACACATTTTTTTATTTATTATAAATAGAAAGGAATTGAAATTTCATTTCTCTAACAAAAACTAAACAAATCTCAAGCAATATGAAAACTTCTTGGGTTTCCTTTCTTTTACTAGCTACTTCTAGTTCTCTCATCATCTTCATGGTCAGCATTAGCTGATAATCACCAAGAATTCATCCAATGCTTATCTCATAGTAACCAAACATATTCCTCCAATATTTACACACCAAATAACTCTTCTTTTTCATCAATTCGTCAATTCTCCATACAAAATCTAAGGTTCAATACAACTAAAACTCCTAAACCTCTAGTGATTGTCACCACAGTGAGTGAATCCGAGGTTCAACGAGTCATTCTTTGTGCTAAGAAAACTGCGATGCATGTTAGGGCTCGTAGTGCAGGACATGATTATGAAGGCCTTTCTTATGTCTCTGAGGTTCCATTTGTTATAGTTGACCTTATCAACCTTAGAACAATCAATGTTAATGTCAATGATAAGAGTGCATGGGTTGAAGCTGGATCAACTATTGGCGAGCTCTATTATAGAATCGCGAAGAAAAGCAAAACCCTAGGGTTTCCAGCTGGTGTTTGTCCAACGGTTGGTGTTGGTGGACATTTTAGTGGAGGTGGTTATGGTACTATGATGAGAAAATATGGCCTATCAGCTGATAAAATTGTAGCTGCACGATTGGTTGATGCGAATGGGATGATTCATGATAGGGTTTCCATGGGGGAAGATCTATTTTGGGCAATTAGAGGAGGTGGTGGTAATAGTTTTGGACTTGTCCTTGCATGGAACATCAAATTGGTAGATGTTCCTGATAAAGTAACAGTTTTTACACTTCACAAGACATTGGAACAAAATGCAACTATCATAAGTGGCAAAATGTGGCCCCAAGATTCCATGAAGATTTGTTCATTAGGATCATAATCAATAGATTGAACTCAAGTGATCAAGCTGGTAACAATAAACTTACAATTTCAGCTTCATTCAATTCCTTATTCTTTGGTGGAATCGATTGATTACTTCCCATCATGCAAGAAAATTTCCCTGAATTAGGGTTGAGAAGAGAAGATTGCATTGAGATGAGTTGGATAGTCTATAATGTACTTTGCAGGGTTCCCAATAGATGGATCTCTTGATGTCTTGCTAAGTAGGGTTCAACCCACAACGCGTTACTTCAAGGCAAAATCAGATTACGTGTATCAACCAATTCCAGAAGGAGGTCTTGAAGGAATATGGAGATTCTTATTTGAAGATGAAGCTAAATCATCTTATGTTATCTTGACTCCATATGGTGGGAGGATGGATGAGATTTCAGCATCCGCTATCCCGTTCCCCCATAGAGCTGGGAATTTATACAAAATTCAACATTTGGTGTATTGGGATGAAGAAGGAGAAGAAGTAGCTGAGAGGCATACAAGTTGGATAAGAAGACTTTATTCTTACATGGCTCCTTTTGTTTCTAAGTTTCCAAGAGCTGCTTATGTCAACTATAGGGATCTTGATATTGGAATGAACACCAAAAAGGGGCATACTAGCTACGTGCAAGCGAAGGGTTGGGGGATAAAGTATTTCAAGAATAATTTTGATAGATTGGTTCATGTGAATACTAAAGTGGATCCTTCAAACTTCTTTAGGAATGAACAAAGCATTCCTTCACTAACTAGGTAGAAAAAAAAAAGGCACTTGGTAAGACTTGTGTAGTGATTCTTTTTAGTGTAATTTGCTTGTTCTTTAAAATTATTGTATTATTGGTTGATAATAAAGCTTGTTTAATTTAATTTATTGTTATGGTTTTATTTCTTCCATATTTAATTTTGATTTTTTCTCAATATTAAATCATTTATAGCAAATTGTTGAAACACCGCGATCGGTACTTGGGTGTGTCTCTATTTTTCTTATTAGAACATTCACCCCATTATAAGTTTTAAAATTTTGTAAGAAGTTTTTAAATATATTTTGATTGATTATATATATATATATATATATATAACAAAAGATCTAAGGAATCAGCATTGCTCACAAAAAAGAAGTTAGGTCAACTTGGGCGGGTTAAGCTATATCCATTATATAGTCCATTATTCAGCCCATCTTATAAATTAGTTCAAGTATAGTTTAAGTGAGGTTGTGCATTGACTTTATAAATAGCTTTAGTTTGGATCATACTATTGGGTTTTAAAAGGTGTGAATGAAAAATGAAGAGTTGTGACTTTTATGAAGAGTTGCGACTTTTATGAAGAGTTGTGACTTTTATGAAAAGTTGTGACTTTTATGAAAGGTTGTGACCTTTCCGAAAGATTGTGACTTTTTCAAAGGTTTGTGACCTTTCTGGTGAGGTATAATAACAACCTTTTCACACTACCCTTTGTTTTTTATAAATTGAGGGATTTCCTCTCATTTAAAAAAAGATGAAATTTTCTTGATTTCTTCTACTACTACTAAATCTAGTATTCTAAGTGTACTTTACTGCCGTTGAGTGGTTTGCTGACACCGTGGTTTTAGGTACCGATACACCGGTGAGTAAGATCGTTCTATCTTGGGAGGATATATTCCATTAACCTCGGGTACTTGATGGGAATAATTTCCTTAAGAGGACACTGTACATTCAGTGGGCTCAATTTTCTTTCTTTGAGAAAAATATTTTATATTGTTTCTAATTTGTTTCTGATTCTATTTTCTCTACTAGTTTTAATTTTCTAGTTAAAAAATACTCTTTAAACTTTGTTGTTTCTTACCAAATTCTTCAAAGTTTTGTTCTAAGTATCTTAGGAATACAAGATGAACAACAATCTTAAGAAAATTATTATACTGTTGGTATTTCTTATATTCTACTGATTGAGAGAAACAGATCATGGAAGTAGAAGAATAATGCATTACTTCTTCAGAATTCGGTGCTTTGTTTGACAAAGTCGAAGTGATAATGAACTAGAAGAATTGGTGGTATTTCGGTTAAAGATTACACCAGGTAACCTTCTTATTATTTATCTAAGGAGGAAAATAGTTTCTAAAAGTTAACAGTTTTTGATATTTATCATGCATGTCTTTGGAAAAAAATCTGCAAACCATATGATTTTTGAATGATTTTTCCTTGGCAAAAAGTGTTGCCTTTAAAATTATTTAGTTTGCAGAATGAGAGATGCACATTTTTGTTTGATAAAATAGTATTTCAAAATGTTATAGTTGGAAGGCTATTTGAAAAGAAAAACATATCTGTCACACCCCAAACTTGAGGGGCGCAACTGGCTCCTAATGCCAAAACTCAGGCCCAAGCTGACCCTGCTGAACCATTTGCTACTAGCGCATGGCAGCCACACACAATCAAGAAAACAAACAAGTATATCTTGGCTTAAAACTAAGCCTTCGGCCGGCAAGGCCACTGTCAACTGATCTATAAAAGAAATAGCTACTCGCAGGAGATCATATAAATAAATAGCCAACTAGTACAGAAGTCCTGATTGAGCCATCGAGGCCATCATGATATCTATACCAAAACTAAAAGCAGGTATGTATTAATACAATACGTCAAACAGCTCACAAGCTTCAGCAAACCAACAACATAGGCCAGTATGGCCGTAACGTAGCTATACACCCCACACACTAGTCTGCAAGCCTATAAGAGTAGTAAAGATTAGCGGGACAGGGGCCCAGCCTACCCATAAAGATATATACAACAAAAGGTAACAAATCTCCCAACTCTGGCAGCTCCGGAGAAAAGGGGGTAGCCAACCGGATAAAAGTCAATCCTGCTGCTGAGGAGGTCTACTCGGTCATCTGTTAGGACCTGCATGCATGAATGCAGCTCCCCCAAGGCAATGGGGCGTCAGTACAAAATAATGTACAGAGTATGAAAGACAATAGACTATGAGGAGGTATCCTGATATATTGGAATAATCTGATAAGTAAATCAAGGATAAGATAAGTGCACTGACCTGCTCCTAAATCTAGATTTATAAAAAATAATAAAACAACAACCTAACCAAGCCCCCATAAGCTCGACAGGTACAAACAACACACAAGACCACCTACTCAGGCCCTCATAAGCCCGAAAGGTGCCAATCAACCTATATACCCCTATCCCCGTAGGCAGTCACATTGCCCTCTTAGGCATTAATATAGCCCCGTAGGCAGCACATAGCTCTCTTAGGCATCAACATAGCTTATAGATAACTCATAGCCTTCTTAGGCAACAACATGGCCCTGTAGGAAGCATATAGCCTTCTTAGGCGTCAATATAGCCCAGTAGGCAACTCATAGCCCTTTTAGGCATCCATATAGCCCTGTAGGCAAAACATAACCCTTCTAGGCATAGATCACATTCCTGCAACTAACCACAATAACCCCAAGGGCAACAATAACAATCCAATCGCTAAAAACGAGCAATTTAGTTATAAGCAACCTATACAAATAGCCTCTAAGTCGTGTCCAACATTGGGACGCTACTAACTGAATAAGAATCCCGACAAGGGAGGATTATATCAACTCGAGCAGCCAACAATCAACATAATAATGGCTACAAGTGTAACAAGGATAACAACCCAATTACATTGCTCCTAAGCTTTAAGGAAACATGTCGTTAGTAGGGAATAGTCTTAACATACCTTTCCAATGAACGCTCGAAAGACCGTAGTTCCTTCACGAAAGTTGTTCCTTACGTCCTAAGCTTCGCAAACACTATATATACACAGCTAGTACGCACCTATAAATAGTTCATAATTAATCTTAAATCTGCAGATTTGCCATATTGCCCCAACTTGTCGAAACGTCCGTAGAAATTCATAAAAACAACCATAAAAGGGTCCCGAGATAATTTCCTTAGTTAACCAAGTGTAAAACTTGAAGAAACACCAATAACTACAAATTTATATTTTCAAAAACCAGCTCCAAACGCAGCTAATAGAAGGGAGAGACGATTGCCACGTGTAGGGATTACGTTTCTAGGCACGGGGGCAATGTTTAATGGTAGAAATCGTCAAAAACTAACCTTCATCATACTAGAACTTCATAGGAAGCCTCTATTAAGTTTTCTCTCTGGTTTGGAACTGAAATGAAATGTTTTCATGGCTTAAAACGTTAAATAAGCCGACATACCATATTTTTGACTCGACCTGGATTCTGCCCCGGCAGTCCCTAGTAAAACCTTCATAACTTTGTACTCTGATGTCGGTTTGATACAGGATTTTGTGTGTTGCAAACTAGACTCGTAGGCCTTTGATTTAATGGGTGATAGGCCTTCTAACTCTTTATAGATTGGGATAAAACATCCAAGACATTTGGCCCAAATTTTAGAGAAATCTTTAAAAAGGAAATTACAATAACTTTCGCCAACTTTTATTTGGACACTTACTTAACTTCAAAACTTGAGATACAACCCTTGAACACTTATAATATGACATACCACATCATTTTTAATGTATTACTCACCCTCTTTGTCTTTCCACGAAGATACGAGTTAATTTAGACGTTTTGAAAAGTCGGGGTGTTACAATATCTATATGATAATCTAAGAATATTTTTAATTTTGTTTGGAGACTAGAAAAAAACTTTTGTAGTTTTGTACTCCATGTGAAATTTGATTGTGTCTGATTTTTGTAGACTAAAAACTTTTGTAGTTTTCTACTCTGGATAAATTAAACTATGCAATTGGTTTGAAGAATATGAAAACATCACATAATAAGTCAATGTTGTACTTTTGATTTTCTAGAAACGTCACTGTTATATAGAAATAAATTGTACAAATTTTTTTGTCTTTATTGTTAGTATTCTAAATACTAAGTGGTATGTCTATTTATGATAGAGGAAAAAGACTAGTGACTTAGAGTTTGTGATTTTGTGCCTCTATGGAATGAACTTTGACATTGTGTAAAAATTGTCAACGAGAATTGAAGCATTATAAGTCTTTTGTAGAATAATATTTTCAAAAGAGGTTTCATGTTGCCAATGACACTTTGATAGCATGAGGAAAAAAAATATGTGAAAAAATTATTTTCAAATACTTGAAAAATATTTGTGAGATCATATTTAAAATGTGGGGGGTTCTATGCTTATGACAAACATAAAATTAGACTTAGTGTCTAATTTAAATTTGAAACACAAGATATGAAATTCGATGATACTTTTGTATTATGTTAGACCCACAAAATTCTTGGAGTATATTTGATATTGTGGTCGTTGAGTTTCTCTTTTTTACTAGTATATGGTATGACTAGTATGAAACTACCAAATTATATGTATACATGTTCAAAATGATTGAGTTCTTTTATGAAAAAATGTCACTTAAAATGTTGTAACTTTTCATGAAAAGATATGTTTATTAAATATAACTATTTGTATAGACATGAATATTGGTGAATAGTCATTTGTCATATTTTGTAAAAGAAGCATTTGGACTATATCGCCTTTATTGTACCTGATATAACAATCAATTGAAAGTTATGGAAAGGTCCTTCCAAAAAGGACATTTGACAAGGTGATGACTCTAAACAATGTAAGAAATATGAACAAAATATTTGTGAGAAAAAGCTACCTCGCGGAGAGCTTTTCAAACTCAATATTTTTATTTGTTCCTACTTGCTTGAGTCAAACTGGTTGTGATATGAACACTTGGGGCATGTCAATTACAAAACCTTATAAGGAATACTGATCAACTAGAACTTTTATCTAACTTTGAGTGCAATAAATAAAAATGTCAAGTTTGTGTAGAATCTAAGTATGCTGGGCATTCTTATAAATCTGTTGAAAGGAATTCTAATCATTTAGAGTTGATTTACACTGACATTTGTGATATGAAGTCAACAACATCTCGTGATGGGAAAAGTATCTCATAACATTCATTGACAATTGCATTAGAAACGACTATGTCTATTTGTTGAATGGTAAGGATGAAGCAATAGAAATGTCTAGACAGTATAATATTGAAGTTGAAAATCAGTTGGGAAAAAGATAAGAAGTGATAGAGATGGAGAATATAAATCTCATTTTGCAGAAATATGTTTGGAAAATGGATTTATCCATCAAACTACTGTCATATTCACCTAAATCTAATGGAATTGCAGAATAAAAAAAAATGAACTTTGAAGAAAATGATGGTTGCATTACTTATAAGTTCAGGTTTACCACATGACTTGTGTGGAGAAACTAGCCTTACTGCAAAAGAGAACAACAAAAAGTTTTGTCTTTTTAGATTGAAAGCAATTTTGTTTGTTCAGGACACAATCTATTCCATATGAGAAATGGAAAGGAAGGAAATCCAACTTGAAATACTTTAAAGTGTGGGGGTGTCTAGCTAAAGTCCAAGTTCCTATTCCTTAAAGGATTAAATTAGGACCTATGATTGTGGGCTGTAAAATTAGACTTGAGTAGTCTAGTGAAGGGTCTAAAAGACCTTGGAAAGGAAAAAAGAGAATGTACTTAATAAAGAGATTCAGAGGCGTAGTAAATGTCAAAGGACATCTAATTCCTTCAAATATTATTTTGTAACATTTCTTGTGTCTTCTGTAGACTCATCCTTCTGGAAAGATGATGTCAATAGTGAGATTGATGCAATCTTGAGCAACCATATTGGAAGTTAATTGATCTTCTTCCAGGAAATAAACCTTTGGGTTCAAAGTGAATCTTTAGAAAGAAAATGAAAGTCGATGGAACTGTTGACAAATATAAAGCAAGACTTTTTGTCAAAGGTTTTAGACAAAAACAAGGTCTTGATCTTGTCGATATATACTCGTCAGTAACTAGAATTACATCCTTTCGGATGTTAATTGCATTAGTTGCGGTATATGAACTCCAAATTCATTAAATGAATGTGAAAATAATTTTCATAAATAGAGAATTGGAAGAAGAAATTTACATGGAACAACCCGAAAGTTTTGTGGTTCCTGGTAAAGAAAAGGAAGTGTGAACTTGTTAAGTCACTTTATGGACTAAAACAAGCACCCAAACAATGACATAAGAAATTTGACTAAACTATGTTGGTAAAGTGATAAATGTGTTTACATTAAAATCACAAGGTCAGTGTTTGTTTGTATATTGGTGATATGTTGATCATCTGTAGAGACACTAATGACATAAATGCTACTACACATACACTAGAAAGCAACTTTGATATAAAATATCGTGGAGTTGGTGATGTGATCTTAGGTATAAGAATCCTTAGAACTCCAAGATGTTTAGGATTGTCATGATCTCATTACATTGAAAAAGTACTTGACTAGTTCAAATATTTAAATTTTAATATTGTCAAGACTCCAATAATGTGAGCTTTGCACTTCAAAAGAATAAAGGTGAAAGTGACTCACAATTGGATTATGCTAGAGTATTGGGAAGTATGATGTATATCATAAAGTGTACGCGATCAGATATAGCATGTCCTATTAATAAACTGAATCGGTTCACGAATAATTCCAATCAAACTCATTGGATGACAATGAAAAAGAGTTTTGAGGTATTTAAAACATACTGTTTTGGGGTATTTAAAACATACTCAAAACTATGTCCTGCATTATAACAAATATCCTACAGTATTGAAAGGATATAGTGATGCAAATTGGATCATCAGAATCAAATGAAATAAAATCCATGAGTGGATATGTATTTATTCTTGGTGGAGGAGTTGTCTCTTGGAAATCTTCCAAAAAGACATATATTGCTAGCTCTACAATGATCTCTGAGCTAGGTGCTCTAGATAAGGCCGGTGAATAAGTTGAAAGACTCCGAAATTTCTTGATAGATATTCTTTTTTGGCCCAAACCTTTGGCATCAGTATGCATACACTTTGATAGTCAAGATGCAATAGGTAGAGCATAGAGCATGATGTATAACGGAAAGTCCAGTCATATAAGACATATACATAATACCGTTAGAAAATTACTCTCTAGTGAAATTATCACAATTGACTATGTAAAGTCAAAGGATAATGTGTCGGATCCACTTACAAAAAGGCCTAACTAGAGAGAAAGTTGAAAGATCATCTAAGGAAATAGATTTACAGCTTAGGACAAGTCATCACGGCGGTAACTCTACCTTGAAGACTGGAGATCCCAAGAGCTAGGTTCAAAGAGAAAAGCAAAGTTGTGACTGACGGTTCGACATTATCAACCAACTCAATCCATTCTCATGATGACGACAATGCTCAAGAACAATGATACAACATTAAGGCTTGTTAATGAGTTAATAAAGCTTAATGTTTTTAATGATTTACTAAGTTTTGCAGAGTTGACCAAATAGTGTATATCCACGATAACACGATTAGAAATCACCTATGAGAGTGTGAAGTGTAAGCCGCTTCAAAGAGAATTATTGTTAAAAGTCTTTCTCTATACCTCATGAAGCCAGGAGGTGTTAATGGTTGAAACGAACACAACCGTAAGAACCATAAATGGTAAAAGGGTTAATTGTGTGACATATAGTTGTCTAGGTATACACCAAAGCTCGACGGTTCAAAGATATCACATCTACTGATTGACTGAGTATATCCGACATATGTTCACTACGGAAAGTCCAAGGGAAAACCTACTTATCCAGATGCAATTAATTCTTGCTTGTAAAGTACACATACTTGTCCGTTTCTTTGTCTTGGAGTCATTCCCCATTCACGCGGGGATTGTTGGGGTTTAAAAGGTGTGAATGGAAAATGAATAGTTGCGGCTTTTATGAAGAGTTGTGACTTTTATGAAAAGTTGATGTCACACCATTTTCACGCGTGGGATAGGGTTTTTCCAATTTAAGTGACAGTATTGATTAGGGATTATTTTATTTTTTAGAGTCGCCAGTTGGAATTGAGTTATGGTGTTCCAAGTCACCTTTCTTTTTAATCCCTATCCAAAAGGAAATGACTCTTTGTTTTTGGTCTGCGAACTAGAAATTCGGGTAAGGAATTTTGTTGACCGAGGGGAAGGTATTAGGCATTCCTCGAGTCTCATGGTTTTAGCATGGTCGCTTTTATTGACTTATACTAACTTTTAAAAAAAATTGGATATATTTTTATAGGCTACAGTTTTGCTTGCATTTTTATGTTGAATTTTATTGGTCTTAAACCGGATGCATAACTGCATTCTCGTTCTTGACATTTTAGAGACATAATTGGCTTCCCCTCTCGAGTGCATTACACCTAATAATTTCAATTTACACCTCTTGGTTTTGAATTAATAAAAATTAATTATTTAAACAATTTGGTCAAGGTGCGTCACCGCATCCTTAAATTTCTTTTAAGTGTTTCAAAGAAGATGTGTAACCACATTCTTAATTGAAACCATTATTAACGTAACTAAATTTGCCTACAAAAATTAGTTCGTCAATTTTTAAGTGTGAATCAAATTGTGCTGAACTATCACAGGTCACAATAATACTAATAATAATAGTAATAATAATATTATTATTATTTCATCATAAACATGCACATAATAGTTATTACCCGCGGTTGAAATGTTCTTATTAGTTTATATATATATATATATA